>JACGDI010005789.1:8139-20102 GCA_014898725.1 Jacaranda copaia
GCCTAGCAGGCTTCAAAGGGCGGACTTGCTGCTGCTGCACCCAATGCACCATTGTCTAAGACACAAAAAAAGAAGGCCAAGGTTAATGCCAGACTAGAGCAAATATCCACTGAGTTTGCATTCGCAGAAGACCTCGTAGCCCAAATGAAGGATGAAGAGGTTGATCTGGCACAGTACATGCTGCGGTCAACTAACTTTATGGGTGAGCTCCTGGGACCTTGTAAACTTTCATAGGTAGTCTCTCCGCTTGCCTATGCGGCACCAGAACTGAACTTAGACTGGGCTGAAGGTGGGCAAGAGGAGTTGGGCCAGAACTGAACCAGGCTTTTCTATCTCTTTCCTTTTTTTTTTGTAACCTGCCAAAGAATTATGAATAAAGGCATATTTTCCCTTTCATTTCCATCCTATTGTGTCATACATATCTTTTGATTTTGTTGTGATAATGTGGAAAATATTTGGTTGCCTGTCGTGTAGTAATTGTGTTGCACGACTGTGTCGTTGATTCCTTCATATTCCCGATCGACTATTTTTTCAACCCTCAGAGTTAATTACCCATTAAAAAGGGGTCATATCCTTTGCCAACTATGGGGTCGACAAAAATTAGATGGTTGACTAGAAAAACTCATTCGTCAGCGTAGAGGTCGACGACGGAGTCGACTAGAGACTCGGGCGGCCAGGAAAAGCTGCTTAGTCATCGACTATGGGGTCGACTAGAAACTTGAACGACTAGAAGTTGTTTAAATGACAGTAAGGGGCTACTTAGTCATCGACTACGGAGTCGACTAGAATTATTAAAGATAACAATCAAGCTAATAAAATTGTAATTTTATTCAGGCTAAAGGGCTGCAAGGATAAGTACCATATATTTTTAAATATAAAACTTCCTGAGATTGATGGCATTCTATGGGCGGGGGAGTTTCTCTCCTTACATGTTGGCCTGCCTGTAGGCATTGTGCTTTGCTATTTTGATAATGGAGTATGGCCCTTCCCACTTTGGTTCGAGTTCGCCCACGTTCTTGGAGACCTCGACCTTCTTGAGGACAAGATCTCCAATTTTGAAACGACGCTCTCTGATCCTTTTATTATAATTCTGCATCATCTTTGATCTGTAGCGTTGCATGGTGTTATAAGCCTCCTATCAATGCTCGTTGATAGTTTTGAGATCCAACTTTTTCTCTAATGTATTTTTTAGTGGGTGGAAGTGGATGACCCGAGCAGTATGTTGGATTAATTCTGAAGGTATGACTGCTTCCGACCCATAAACTAGGTTGTAAGGGGTATGACCGGTGGCTATTTGGGGAGTTATCCTATAAGCCCATAGCACGTTGGGCAAGTCATCTACCCAATTTACCTCGATGTCCTAAATTTTAGCCTTTAATTAGTTGAGGATAGTCTGGTTTGTCACCTCGATCTGACCATTTGAATGAGGATTGCTTACTAACGTAAAATATTATGTAATCCCCAAAGCCTCACACCAATCTCTTGTGCTCTTACTCTGGAACTGAGTGTCGTTATCTGAAATAAGTACCTTGGGTAGGCCAAAATGGCCAATGATATATTTTTATATAGAACTTTTTATGGCCACGTTCGTTATCTTAGGGACAGCCTCAGCTTCAACCCACTTGGTGAAATATTCAACCACTACAATTATAAACTTTCGCTGCCCTACTAATTTCAGCAAAGAGCCCACTATATTGATTTCCCATTAATCAAACGATTAGGAAATCTGGACATTAACCATCGGCGTGGCCGACTGATTCGACAGGTTGGAATGGACTTAGTGTGATGCACATTTGCATGCGAAATCCACTGAGTTTTTCAACAATGTTAGCCAAAAATACCTATATCTGATTATTTTGTGGGTAAGGGACCTCCTTCCCGAATGGTTGCCGCATATGTCTGCATGAACATCCTGTAATACTTCCAATGCTTGATCTTGATCCAGACATCTCAAAGGGGGGTCCAATGAAGGATCTCTTATATAACTAACCATGCACATCGAGGGCGAATTTGGAGGCTTGACCTTGAAGGCACCGAGCCTCATTTCTGTCGCTAGAGACAATGCCTTGG
This sequence comes from Jacaranda copaia, assembly GCA_014898725.1. Lineage (NCBI taxonomy): Eukaryota > Viridiplantae > Streptophyta > Magnoliopsida > Lamiales > Bignoniaceae > Jacaranda > Jacaranda copaia. The sequence continues at coordinate 10,210 of JACGDI010005789.1, forward strand.
CTAAGATATAGTTTTATTGGGGTCTACCAAGAAACAGTCATCTCCTCAATGGTTGTTATCAGATTTTCATCAGAGAGTGCAATTGACGGCCTATCTGAGACCAAAAATGTGATTTCTTATCTCTTGTTCCTCTGATGGAGCTGGCAAACTTGGAGAGAGTATTTGCTCGTTCATTCTCAAATTGAGGGACTTTATTGAGAGTAAATCTTTTGAATGATTGCTGCAACCTCTTTACCTCAGTCAGGTATCAGGTCATCGATTGTTCTTTAGCTTCAAAATTTCCCTCGACCTACTTCGCTACTGACTGGGAATCTATAATTGTAACTAAGTGTTTGACCCCACGCTCAAGCGCCATTCTCATTCATGTTAGCATGGCCTCGTAATCAGCCTCATTGTTTGTGATCATGTAATCTAGTTTGATTGCAAAATCATACTCCTTAGCATCTAGGGATCGAAGAGCGATCCTTATTCCACCTCCAGATGTGGTTGATGACCTATTGACGTGTAAATTCCAAATAAGAGGGGCTAGGATACCCTTCTCGGGCAAGTTGAGTCGTTCTGCAATGAAGTCGGCAAGTACCTGCGCTTTGATGACCGTTTGAGGTTGAAAATTGATATCGAACTCTCCAAGCTTGATTGCCTACTTGGTCAATCTGCCTAACATATCGAGCTTTGCCAACACTTGCTTCAACGGTTGGTTTGTTAGCATTATGATAGAGTGAGACTGAAAGTATAGTCTCAGCTTTCGAGCAGTGGTCACTAAGGCTAACGCAAATTTCTCAATCTCCAAATAATTATGTTTTGGCCCTTGGAGTGAATTACTGCAATAGTAGACTGATCGATGGTTGCCATCCCGAGTCGATACCAGTATTGAACTAATCAATGCTTCCGAGACTGTCAAATATATCTGAAGTACTTCTCTTAGCTCGAGTTTTGCCAACATCGGGGGTGAGGCCAAATACTGCTTCAACTCGATCAGCGCCCGATCACACTATTCCATCCATCGAAAACTCATCTTTCTAGCATTCTTAAGAATTTTGAAAAAGGAAAGGCTTTTGTTAGCCAATTTTGTGATGAACCTTCCCAAAGCCACGATTCTCCCCACCAGCCTCTGAACATCTCAAACAGTTCCTGGTGGGGTGACATCTAAAACTGCTTGAATTTTCTGTGGATTCACCTCAATGCCTCCTTAGCTGACCATATAGCCCAAATATTTTCCTCCTCGGGCCCCAAATGTGCACTTTTTTAGGTTTAGCTTCAATCTAATCGCCCTTAATATCCTAAAAGTGTGATTGAGGTCGAGCAAGTGGTCTTAGGCTTTTTCTATCTTGACTATCATGTCATCGATGTAAACTTTCATTGATTTTCCAATCTCATCTTTGAACATGAAGTTGACTAACCACTGATAAGTTGCCCCGGCATTTTTCAAACCGAACGGCATGACAAGAAAGCAATATAACCTATTAGGAACAACAAAAGATGTTTTATCCTATTCTCGGGTGCCATGAAGATCTTAATGATAGCCTTGAAATGCATCAATCATACTTAACAATTCACACCCAGCAGTTGAATCGACTAGTAAATCTATCTGAGGCAAGGGAAAAGGATCTTTCGGGTATACTTTATTCAAATCAGTAAAATCATTACACATCCACCACTGTCCCTCAGTTTTTAAGACTAGAACAACATTACAAAGCCAAGAGGGATACTGAATTTCTACAATATACCTTCTTTTTTTTTTTAGAGAACACCGCCTTGAAATGGCGGGGGGTTTGGCATTGACCCCTACATTGTATATTAATACTCAAAAAGGTTTACACATTGTTTTACAATCTGAAAGCAGTTAAACAGGGAGTACTACTCCCTTACACCCTGTCGAATTATGAAAGCAAAATAAGGAGTACTACTCCCTTACAATATCAACAGAAACCTACAAAAAATCAACAACAATTGGGATATTCAGAGTAGAGCATCACGCACTTTCTACCAAACCTGTTTATGCCTTAGGAATTCCTCATGAGACCCTTAGTCTTGTCCCCCAAAGCCGCCATGTGACCTGCAAAACCATCAAAACCAAGAAAGGGACGGGGTGGGGTGCATATATAAAAATTCCCATAACATAAACAAGGAGTACTACTCCCTTTACAAGCGGAAAAATCAAAAACAAAACAAGGAGTACTATTCCCTTTACAACAAAACTCCAACAAAGGCAAAAATAGAAAACATTTTATGAATAGCATGTTAATTCATCCTAAAATATGGGAAGTCCCATGCATCCAATCTAATAAGTCCCAACAGCATGTTATTTCTACAATATACCTTGCATCTAAGAGTTTTCTAACCTCCTCTTCGATGATTTGCATCCTTTCGACATTAAACATCCATGTCTTTTGTCTGACCGACTTGTATGAGGGGTTAGTGTTGAGGTGGTGCACAATGATATTAGGGTCGATCCTTTGTAGGTCGAATGCCTTCCAAGCAAAGATGTTGATATTTTTCCTCTGAAAATCGACCATGAGACACTCTAAGTGGGGGCCCAAGTCTATTCCAATATGGGTTATCTTTTTGGGGTTACCTTGTTCGAGCTCAATAGTCTTAAACTCCCCGATAAGCTCCACTCTGGTATCTTTTAGCTTTTGCTTTTTGCTGATCGAGGTCTTTTTGGTTTCCGCTACAGAGGCGTCCCCCGAAGTCTTCAGCTGCGGTCAAGTTTTCTGCTCGATTGGCTTGATCGAGATATTGTAACATCTCCATGCCTCCTTTAGATTGCATAAAAGTTCACCTGTGCCCGCTAGGGTTGGAAACTTAACTTTCAAATGATAAGTGGACACGATGGCACAGAAGTCATTGAGGGCAGGTTGGCCAATGATGACATTATAGGCAAACAAGGTGTCGACCATAAGGTAATTCAGCATTAATTTTTTCCTTTGAGGAGCTTTCCCAAAAGATGTGGACAAATCGATCGACCCCCCAAACCTGACCAACAGCGTACGCACAGGCTCGAACTTCAACTTGCCCATGTTCATCCTCTTTAAGATAGATAAGAAGATGAGATTCGCTGAGCTGCCATTATTGATCAGAACCTTGCACACCTTAAAGTTCATAATTTCCACGAAAATGACCATCGGGCAATCTATCTTATGATCAACATTCCTGCCCTCGAGGTTGGCCACGTCGGCATCAATAAACAAAATAGGTTCTACGCTCATTGTGAGGTGAAAAATTATCTCAACAGGCAAAGCTTTATTGGACTCGAGCTTCCTCTGTATTTTCCTTCGAGCAAACTTAAAGTCCCCCTAGTGGGACCTCCTCCAATCATATCAATCACCCCTCGATGGGTGGGTAATATTCCTGGGTGGGCTTTTTTCCTTTATCTTCTCTCTTGGGGCTATTCAACCTTTCTCTATGGGGATTTCGGTTGATTTTTCCCCCTTTAGTTTGAGCATCCACAGCTATGTATTTTTTGAGGTGGCCCCGCCTGATCAACCTCTCGATCTCATCTTGGAGATTGAAGCACTCATCCGCGTTGTGCCTCTTGTACTTGTGGAAGTGACAGTATTCCTTTAATTTCTTCATAGCTTCAGTCTCTGTCAACTTTTTGGGCTTTTAAAGGAGGTTATCATGTTGGATGGTGTAAAGGACCTCCTTTCTCGGGATGTTCAATAGTGTATAGTCATAAAAATGCTTAATCGAAGATTGACTTCACTTCTTGTGTTTTTGGTAATCTCTCTCTTTCTTTTTCTTCTCGACTTTAGAGGAATTGAACTTGAGCTTGTTCATTTCCTCCTATGTTATATACCTTTCTGCCAGGTCGAGCAGCTTCTTCATCGACCCAAGCCATTCTCGCACCAATGCATTGGCACATTTTTTGTGTCTAAGCCCCATGAACAACACATCAATCAAGAACTCAATCCTGGGGTTATCTATTTTCAGGACCTTCGTGTTAAATCTAGTAAAGAAATCATGGAGGGACTCCCTCTCACCTTGCTTGACAGTGTGGAGGTGGGTGTGGAGGAGCTTCGCCTTTCTTCTGCTGGTAAACTAGTGTAAGAATTTATCGCACAACTAGTCATGGGAATAAATCGATGATGGTTCAAGCTTCACGAACCAATCTAGTGCAAAACCTTAGAAGGTGGTCACCAACATCTTAGTCATTGTGTCCATAGAGCTGCATCATGTGCTCAAACTGCATGAGATGCTTATTGGGGTTGGTAGAGCCATCGTACCTCGACAGACTTATTGGGACTTTGGTATCCATGGCGATGCGCTTATGGTGATATCTTGAATGAATGGGGACTCTCTCTCTCTCTATGAGATCTTTGAGGAGCCTCGAAGTTTGGTGCTCTATCGGTATTTCTTCTCGAAATCTCATTAAGGCATCTGTTCAGCTGCTGGACTTGATAGAATACTTCTTCTCATTCGTCTCGAACCACCTGGGTAGCATTTTGGTCAAGACCAGATCTAATACGCTCGGCCCTATCGTGTTGTGGGGCTCGAATAGGCTGATGTGCAAAGTTTGCAGACTCTCTTCTTTTTTTGCAGTAGTCACCCCTAAAGCGTTCTACCCTATTATGTTGCATGGCTCGATTAGGTCTAGCATGATCTACCGAATTTGCTACCTCTTCCCGTATTTCTGGCCATCTCCTCTTTTCCTACAAGCATTTAGGACTGATCTCGTACTTGGCGGATGGCTACCTAGATTCTTGATGACCGTGGCTATTCTCAGGGGACCTATTTTCTGATGGGGGTGACTATGAAGTTGCACTAGTTGTGGGAGCGGGCACTGTAGTGTGCCTATTCAAAACAGCAGATAGTTGGGCTGATATTTGAGCTGAAATTTGCTCACTTATCAACTGCATCAACTGGGGCATGATTAGCCTCACCACTTGCTCCTGAGGGGCGCTAGTGCCAGGAGTGTGTATACCTTGCTGGGGGTTAGGGAGAGATCAAGAACTGGACCTCCTATTCTCTTTTCTTCCGAATACTGCTCTATGTATGTTTACCATTTTTCTCGCTGCAATCTCAATAGTTTCCCATAGATAGTGCCAAAACTAATGCAGCTGAAAGTCGCTTATAGTGAAAGGGTAGTGCTTGGGATGAATTCGACTAGGAATGTCAAGAACTCAAAGTTATATATCTCTTGCGATCTGAGATCTACAATCACAATACATATTAAACTAGTCGAGGTGCCCCCAACTAAGGCACTCTGACACTCAAATTAGTTTTGGTCAAAATATAAAGATCAAACAGAATACAAAAAGTGTATAAGCATATTGGGCATTACCTTGAGCATGGTTGACTCTGAAGTATTTATAGCCTTCTCGAGGTGTGCTTTGACCATGGTGTCCTTATCAAGTGTACTGATTTTTATCTTTGCTAGGGGGTTGATGGTCATTCCATGTCTAGATCTCGGTACTATTTTAGGTGGCTAAATCTCCTATTTTCCCTGATAAATAGTACCTCTGGAAGTTTCTCTCTGCTAAAGGTGGTGGTAGGGTTGGCAGAGTTGGTAGCAGGGTTGGTGGCAGTGATTGTATTAGTTGTCACGTGTCATTAATGTAGAGGCATGCTGCCTGTCAGACTAATAAATGCAGCAGAGATCTGAGTCAATGTCAAAGTAGGTATTGAGGTCGATACATGTCGACCAGACTTGACTATTAGAACATCTGGAGTGGTCTTGAGGTTGATGCGGGTCGATCATGGACCTTGCCAAGTGAGATCAATACCGATCGACCAAATAGACTTAATGTTGGGTCTCTTGGGCTATATCACTTAATGTTGGGGCTGTTGGGCCTACTAGGTTATCCCATATCACTAATGAAGCATAAGAAGAAATAAAAACAAAGAATGTACAATTTAATTTCACATAAAAAGCCATGTAAAACTTATTAGCCCCAAAAGATTTGATATCAAAAGAAAATTATTTTGCATCATATGAAACATATATATTAAGGGAGACTTATTTGAAACTACCAAAACCACTTTTCATTTTTTTGATCAGTCCCCACTTGATTCTTGTTAGACTAAACTCCCTAATTTTGTAAGAATTTTAGAGTTTACTCCTTACTCACCTGATTTGACAAAAATGCCCTTAAGTGTAATATTTTTCACTCATTTTTTTTTCATTTCTTTATCATAAACAAAAGGCAATAGTAAACCCTATCATATCAATATCATTTCCAGAAATAGAAAGAAAAGAAAAAATGCAAGCAGCTCCACGGCAAAAATGAGGAACAACCATCAACCCGACATCTGCATTGTCTTCTTCTCTTTTCATTTTCATCATTTTCTGGTTTAATCTTTATTTTTGGGTTTCTTCTTCTTCTCAGTTGCTTATGAGTTTCTTGTATTTTTTCGACAATATCAAGCAGTAGTGAAGCTAGAGTGTTCAATCAATTATTGGAAAGTTGCCGCTACAAAAACCAACTTCATAAAATATCAATTAAGGATACTACGACTTTAATGGACATGTACATTAATCTCGCAAGAAAATGGAGTGAAATCAACATCGAGCTCTTCAGTTTATGATACGTAGCTCCACATCAAAGTTGTACATGACATTGGCTGATAATGAAGATGTTCTGAATATGGTCTTACTGCATTTTGACATTAAAGATGAACATTGTTGACATCCTGATAAATCGAAAGGATGAATCAAGAAGTAGTGCCAAGAAGAGTTATGTGTTTTAAGGTAATACTTTCACATAATCTAAACAGTACTGCAGTTTGTAAACTTTTGTACATCAAGAGTTTTGAAATTGTACACCATTTATTTAAAAATCTTTCTCTAATTTAGAGAGTTATGTATTATACTTCATTGTAAATAAAATTGTACTTTATTTGACAAAAATTGTACACCATTATTTAAGTTTTATACTTCAAGTATTCAATTAAACTGTTATCAGAAATTGTACCACCATTTATGAGGTTTTATACTACAGAAAGTTCGAAATTATACTTCACTTTATCTAAATTTTTATACTTCGTTTTCTTCTAAAATTATATTTCTTCATTTTATACTTCATTTTACCTAAACTTGTACTCTATTCATTGATTTTCTATACCTCAAGTATTTTATTTAATGATTATTCCAAAATGTACTGCAGTTGCTAGGATTTTATATTTAAACTACTCTACTTTATACAAATTTGTAGTCTAGTTATCTAAAATTATACTTCATTTCACATAAAATTGTACTCTATAATTTAAGTTTTATACTTGAAGTGTTCTACTAATGGATTATCAAAAATTGTACTGCAATTGTTAGGGTTTTGTACTTCAAATGTTCAAAAATTATACTTCATATTATTAAAATTGTACTTTTTTTGCTGAAATTATACTTCATTTTATAATTTATTTTACCTAAATCTGTACTCTATTCGTTGATTTTCTACACTTCAAGTGTTCTATTTATTGATTATCAAAAATTATACTTCTTTTGTCGGGATTTTATACTTCACGTGTTTTGAAATTGTATTTTCTTATATGTAAAATTATACTTCTATTTCTGAAATTATACTTGCTTCATTTTAAAAAGCATCTAATATGTTCATTAAAGTGCTATACTTCAAGTGTTCCAAAATTGTACTTCATTATATCTAAACCTGTAATTCAATTAGCTGAATTTATTATATTTCACTTTATCTAAAATTGTGCTTTATTTTTTTTCTAAAATTATACTTCATTTTATCTAAATCTGTATTCTATTCATTGAAATTCTATACTTCAAGTGTTCTATTTATTGATTATCCAAACTTTATTTAAAATTTTAATTTTTTTCTAAAATTTTACTTCATTTTATACTTTATTTTACCTAAAACTATACTCTATTCATTGAAATTTTATACTTTAAGTGTTCTATTTATTGATTATCCAAACTTTACTTAAAATTTTAATTTTTTTCTAAAATTATACTTTATTTTATACTTTATTTTACCTAAAATTATACTCTATTCATTAAAGTTCTATACTTCATATATTTTATTTATTGATTATCCTAAACTGTAATGCAGTTGCCAAGGTTTAATACTTTTAAACTATTCAAAATTGTACTTTATCTTATACAAACTTATACTTCAGTTATCTAAAATTGTACTTCATTTCACATGAAACTATACTATATTATTTAAGTTTTATACTTCAAGTGTTCTACTAATGGATTATCAAAAATTGTACTACAATTGCTAGAATTTTATACTTAAATTTATTAAAATTGTACTTATTTTTTATGAAATTATACTTTATTTGTCAACCTCAAGGGATGCAGTCAAGGACGAAATTGATTCGACCAATGCATCGCATAATGAATTAGCTTTAACTAGCAACTCAATTGATGCATGGAGGAATTGCATATATGGGGAGGGTCAGACATTTAAGGATGCTTAGGAGTTCAGAGTTATGCTTAAGAATTATGTAGTGTCTACTTTGCGATCATTTAAATACAAGAAAAATGATAGCAAAAAAATCATAGCCATTTACAGTGATGAAAATTGCAAATGGAAAATCTACGCATCAAAGCATAAGACTAATAAATTATTTGGCATTCAAAAATGCAATCTAGAGCATACTTGTGGTGAGGCTAATCTTCGAACAAGGGGATATCCTAAAGTCGATTCTGCTTGGGTTGCTAACATTGTAAAGAATAAATTGAGATCAAAGCCATGTTATCGGCCCTCTACCATATTGAAAGATGTCCACAGAGAATACGGTGTGGAACTTAGGTACCATAAAGCATGGATGGGTGAGGAATTAGCTATTTAAGACATCCATGGTGCTAATAAGGGATCTTATGATAAGTTGAGGTGGTATTGTGATGCTGTGAAGAGGAAAAACCCTGGAAGTATTGCAGATTGTGAGATTGACCCAATTATTCAAAAATTTTGTCGGCTATTTATATGTTTCAGTGCTTGCCTTATTGGTTTTCTTAGGGGATGCAGGCCATTAATATTTTTAGATGGCACCCATATTAAAAATAAATACAGAGGATACTTACTCAGTGCTGTCAGTAAGGATACTAATGATGCCTTATTCACGCTAGCATGTGCTGTTGTTGACTCTGAAAATGATATTAATTGGGAGTGGTTCTACTTCAGGCTAAGAAGTGTCTTAAATTCTCGATATCTGCTTGGCTTATCAACGTTCACTTTCTTCTCCAATTGACGTCCAGGTCTTCTTAAGGCCATCCTCATGATATTTCCTAGTAGCCACCATACATATTGCTTGAGACACTTAGTGGATAACTTTAAGAAATAAGTAAGTGTCCTTTATCTTTGTTTGTGAAATAATTATGTGAAATAAACTCTAATTCATAACATTTAGCACATTACTGTTCTATTATTTTAAATTCAGGTATTAAGGAAGTATCCTTTACATAACAAGAAACATTGGTGCTCTATTTTTATGAACGCCGCATATGCATCTACAAGGTAGGAGTACACACAACATATAGACATCATCTTGGAGTAGTTGCCACTTGCCAGAGACTTTATTATGCAATCTGACCCACCATGTTGGGCAAATTCCTTATTTAATAGAGATCGATGGAGGGTAATAAATAATAATCAAGCAGAATGTTGGAATAATTGGGTTAAACCAACCCAATGTATGCTAGTTGCAGCCATGGTTGATCACATATGCACATGAATAATGGTTATGATGCATGATCGATGAGAAGAATCTCATAAGATGATTGGTCAAATATGTCCCAAGCAAGAGAAGAAGTTGGCAATCAATCATATGCATTCTCATAACTTAAAAGTTGTCATGTCTAGCGGTTGGAGCTTTGAGGTGATTGAACTAGATAAATTGTATATTGTAGATTTACATGGTATGGTTTGTTGGTGCAGAGCATGGCAGATTGATAAAATACCATGCAAACATACTTGTGCTTGTAT
>JACGDI010005789.1:20202-50988 GCA_014898725.1 Jacaranda copaia
AAGAAACAAATTTTATACTTTATTTTTTCTTGGTTTGTACTTCAATTTCATCAAGTCATACTCAAATTATCACTAGAATCGATGTGTACTTCAGTAAAACACATTTTATACTTTGTTGGTTCAGGGTATGTACTTCATTTCATTCGAATTGTACTCAAATTCACTGGGCATTTTTAATTAAACTAAATTGTACTTTAGCCAAACACATTTTATACATCGTAAGTTTAAGGTTTGTACTTCATTTCCTTCAAATTGTACTCAAATTCAATTGGCATTTTTAATTTAAAATATTATAAATGCTTGATGGAAAACTATACTTATATACCAAATAATATTATATACAAAGTATGCTTCAATTTACATATGTATTTACATACAAAGTGTGATTCAAATCCTGGTATTTTCATGACTTAATATTGTATATGCCATTTTCGCACGGTATTTGTCCATGTTAATTTTTCCAGTAGGCCTCCAAAACTCTAGGGTGTCACTAGTGAAACATTCCGCCCAAAGGCACACAAAGACGCCGCAATTCACTATACCTGTTTGCTGTCTACTTTTTTTTTGGCCTCATTAATTTGTCCACACGACACCCCCAATGAAAACCTCATGCATCAAGAATAGAATAAAGCCTACAAAAATGTTGATCAGTTGTTGACTCCCTACTTTATGAAGAAATCACAAGGGAAGAAAGCAAACTTACAATGGCAGTAGCTGTCGGTTTGTATCTGGTGGCTATTATTGAATTCATATACAAGAAATATGAGTTGAGGTGTTGAGGACGACCAAAAACCAGTGACCGTACCAACAAATCAATAGGATTATATAACGACACTAGTTTACAAGATCTAACGTGAGGTTTTCCAAATATTTAAGGGTGAAGGAGTTAAGTGTAGGTATCATCTCCATGAATTCTTCATCGCTCATATTGTTCAAGTTGCATCCCTTGAGTCTATCTAATATGTTAGCCTATGAAGTACAAAAATAAATGGTTATACTCATTGAAAATGTGAACTAAATTAAGTTAGGAAATCGCCACATACCTATGCTATTGTGGATATATACCACACCTTATGGTGATACTTGTTGCCCAAAGATGGGCTACATAATATCGACATGTAGCAGTTCACTATGTCACTGGTAAGTTCTTCTCCAAATAAGAGCTCACAAAAGTTTCTTCTATCTAGAAACTATTATGCTCCCTCCCAAACAGTCACCCTACACAATTGTTAATTGTTAGTTCAGACACCAATTTATCCAAAAGAAAAATAATAAGCAAATTTTGTTGCCCTAAATTATCTCTTCTAACAAAGTTATCGATGACTTCTTGCTCTTTTGTTGGAATAAGTTCTTGACCTCTATAATTAGTCCTTCCTTTATAGGGATCAGGCGCTTCAAACTTTTGGTTGGTTGATTCCTCTACCACCAAGATTGGACTGATGTCTTTGGTCTCCTACATTATAAAATATAGCATATTAGGTACAAAGTGTAACAATTTAAGTACAAAAGACTAGCACATTAAGTATAAAGAATCAAGTATTGAAGTACCCCTTATTAAAGTACAACATATAGCCAAATGGAGCACAAAATCCAAGCATATTAAGTACAAAGTATCAACAATTGAAGTATACTCTGTTGAAGTACAAAATATAGCCAACATGGAGTATAGAACTCAAGCACACAAAGTAAAAAGAATAAAGTACTAAAGTATCCCTATTGAAGTACAAAATATACCATCATGGTGTACAAATTCCAAGCACATTAAGTACAAGTATCAACAATTGAAGTATACCCTATTGAAGCACCAAATATGACCAATATGGAGTACACAACTCAATCACATTAAGTGCAAAGTATTAAGTATTGAAGTATCTCTTATTAAAGTACAAAATATATTCAACATGGAGTACAAAAATCATCCCCATTAAGTGCAAAGTATTAAGTATTGAAGTATCGCCTATTAAAGTACAAAATATATTTAACATGGAGTATAGAAATCATCCCCATTAAGTGCAAAGTATCAAATATTGAAGTATCCTCTATTGAAGTACAAAATATATTCAATATGGAGTACATAAATAATCCCCCTTAAGTGCAAAGTATCAACTATTGAAGTACAAAATATAGCCAACATGGAGTACAAGACTCAAGCACATTAAGTGCAGAGTATCAACTATTGAAGTATCCATTATTTGAGTACAAACTATGCCTACATAGGATACAAAACTCAAGCACATTAGGTATAAAGGATTAACTATCAAGTAGAAAATATCAGCACATGAACTACAAATATCCCAATATAGAGTATAAAAGATCAGCATATGAAGCACAAATATTGCCAACATAAAGTGCAAAAGAATAGTACATTAAGCATAAATATCACCAACTTGGAATACAAAAGATAGCACATTAAGTACAAATATCACCAACATGAAGTATAAGATATGATCACATTAAGTACAAATATCAATCAATCAAGAATAAGATATCATTACATTTATTACAAATAGACAATTTACAAATGAAATGCAAAATGCAAAAACTTAAAATATTAAGTAGTTGACAATACATTCTCTTCTTGTTCTATGTCTTTTTTTGGATGAGGATGAGGACGAGGAAGACCATAGGTCTTTGTCACTTCTCTTACTCTTTTGGTTGGTGTGGTGCTTGGGGGGATGACAAAATCTAGAGATTTCTATTTTGGCTTTATGTTTTCTCTATTTCGCACATCTATCACAATCGAGGATATGACATTTGCCACTTCAATATCAGATTCTTCAAACTCAGCCACTTGAATTAGTACATAAACTTCTATCTTCAAAGGTTTGGGGGAATCTGAAGGATCATGACGGTGTTTTGTTTGACTTTCTTCATCCACCGTGTTTTTAGATTCGTCCCCTTCTTCTATGCATCATCTACCAAATCAAGTACCCCTTCATTTACAAACTCACCATCTTTCTCTTCAAGCTCCTCCCCCTCAGTCTTGTGCTCAACTAAATGCTCTTCCTCACTCTGCTCCTTCATTGCCATCATATTGAATGAAGCAATTTTTTCTTTCAATGATTTAATTTCTTCAACTTTAGCTGCAATAATTGCTTTATATACTGTATGATCACAAACATGGACTTGACTGATAGCAGTACTGGCAGCCTCTGGTTTTTTTATCAAAATTGCCAATTCTAACTCCTCTAAAGCAAGGTTGAGGGCTACAACCTATTACAATGAAAATAATTATCAAATTCAAATTCTTATACAAAGAGCTAACAATGAATTATTATAATTATTACCATTTTTGCCGTAATTTATTTCAATTTTTTCTCTGCCTCCTCCACATTATGTGGGAGTTTGCTATCCTTCCACTGATAAAAGTGTAGAAACTCAAACAAACTTACTGGTGAAGCTAGTGAAGGGATGTGTTCATAGACCCATGCCTGCAATTCATAAATCAAAAAATTATACTCACTTGAATATAAATATAATCAATGTTGTTAGAAAATGAAGCAAACACTTACCATCAAACCAACTATGCACCCATCAATGTATTTCTTGATTTTTTCTCCACCTACTCCTAATGGTTCTTCATATCTTGGACAAAAAAAATTTATGTAGCTATGCCCCATGCATACATACCAACTCTAGATAAATTGTTCAAGTATGGTAGGAGAAATTGTGGAGTCAAATAATTTGATGTTGGAAAGAGAAAATAATTAAAAACAAAAAGTATGTACAACCTACAAAAATTATTCAAGTTTCCTCACTATCCTTATATACATACTCCTCAAACTTTTTAACTATTTCAGATATAATAATATTCTATAGCTTTCCAGAAAAAAGGCTGTCAAAGGTTGAAGGCTTTATTTTCAATGTTATATCCACAGATTACCCCATATATGGCAACCCTAAAATCATAGAAAATTCAGCTGCAGAAAAAGGAACTTCAATCCCCTCCGAAAAATGAAATGACAGCCTTTTTGAGTCAAACCTCCTCAGTATAGCTTCAAGCTGAATGAAGTTTGAACTTAACTTAGGCATATCTATGTATATATAAAAAAGGGTCTTTTTCAATGCATCAAAATATTTTGACCCCATCTTGGACTTTACAATATCCAATTTACTCTGAAAAAATTGGGGGGAGCAATGATAGCAGACCTCATAATATCTTGGCTTGGCTGCAATCAGATAAAGAAAAATTAGTATATAAATAAATAATAAACTAATCCTTTTAGATAATGTGTACTGACAACTTGAATGTTTTGCACTACAGATACTTCTAAAATGTACTTCAGAAACATGTAATATATTATACTACACTTTCAGTTAAGGTATATTTCAGGATTGAATGTTTTATACTATAAAAGTTTCTAAAATGTACTTCAGAAATACATAATATATTATACTACACTTTCAGTTAGTATATACTTCAGATTTGAATGTTTTATACCACAGTTGCTTCTAAAATATACTGCAAATATAAATATTATATACTATATTTTCATTTAATGTATACTACAAGCTTGAATATTTTTGTACTAAACATGCTCCTTAAATGTACTGCAGTTATACTAATTATATACTACACTTTTGTCTAATGTATACTCTAAGTTTGAATATTTATACTACATTTGCTTTTAAAATGTACTGTAAGTTATACACTAGATTTTTTCGTAATGTGTTCTGTAAGCTTGAATATTTTATATTACATTTGCTTTTAAAATGCACTGCAAGTTATATATTAAACTTTCCCCTATTGTGTATTGCAAGATTGAATGTTTTATATTATATTTGCTTCTAAATTGTACTGCAGTTACACAGATCATATACTATACTTTTGCCTAATGTGTACTACAAGTTTGGACGTTCTCTTCTACAGATAATACACTATCACTTTTAGATAATTTTATCTTATAATTTCACCATAATATAATTTTAGATAGAAAGAAGTATAAACCCTAAAAAGGTAAAGTTCAACTTTCATACTCTTCAAGTACAAATCAAAAACTCTCCATCTCATAACAAAAATTATATGTATATCAAATTAGTTCAAGTGTTTAACGACTAAAAAATGAATAAAAACCCTAAACACTGGAAAATCACTTAACATTTGAAATTGAAAGTTTAGAAAACATACCTGTGTTTCTTTTGTTCACTTCTTTTTGCCCTTGGATTCTTTTCGCAGATATTTTTCCTTCCATAGTCGTAGAAAAATGGCAAAAATTTTGGTGTCTTTCTTTTTTATGTTTTCTTTTCACTTCTTCTTCTCTAGTTCTCGTGTCAATGGCGGAGGAAGAACGATTTCGTGCCCTTTTGTTTTCGTGCCTCGAGAAGTTGTTTTCAGGTAAAAAGAAAAAAAAGCGGAAAGCGTTATTCTTGATTATAGAAATGCATTTTTCAAGTATTTTTATTATTTTTTTCAAATACATGGGTATATAAATCTTTCTAAAAGATATGGGGAGTAATTCCTAATTTTTGTGAAAAAGTGGAGAGTTTAGTGTGTAAAAATTCAAATGAGGCCTAAACACTAAAATGAAAATAAGATTAGGGATTTTTTTCTAATTAACCTATATATTAACTACCACACGACAAAAAACAATAACTACAAACAAATTACTTCAGTTATTAGAGATTCACTAAGAAAATAAAATCTTTTTTTTACCTCTGCAATTTGCGAATTTGAAGGAAGTTCTAATTTGGTCAACAAAAGAAGAACTCCGTGTGCATGTACGTATATATAAACTAGCTCAAGTATGGACTCCTACTCCTAATAGAATTTGATAAATAAAGATATTGTATTTGAGAATTTGAAGGGAATTCTAATCTGATCAATAAAAGAAGAATTCCGTGTGCATGTGCGTACATATAAGCTAGCTCAAGTATATACTCCTCTTTTATATCTGAACCTTCGCTTTGTCTCTGTTCGGTGTTCACACAGCCACAGGGGAAAGAAATACTGAAGTTCATCAAAATTTATTTGTTTTTTGGTGAGCAGGAACCGATGGAGGTGCCTCCAAAACGGTATTGGTAGCGGTGGTGTAGCCTGCATGCTGGGAATTTGCAGCAGGACGTGTTGGAAAGTTTGCTTTTTTCACGCTTTCTTGGAGTTTGAAAGCCTCGCCTCCGTCCACATTTGTCGTTACTCCGCCACCGGCCGATCTCTCTGCTAGGGCTACGTCAACTTTTTCTCCCGTCAAGACGGTAAATATTTTGTTTTTTTTTCCTTCTTTTGTCCTTGGAGATGCATTTTGCTGCCCTAGATACGTGTGCACGTTTGAGATGGAGGCTGTGTAAGTTTGGAAGTCGGGTGTGGATACTGCTTTGTTCTGAATAGTTTTGGTGATGAAAGTTTGCTTGGATTTTCATTAATGTGGATTTTAATTTGAGTGATTGTCAGTGGTTGAGAGTTTTGAGACTTTAGAATGTGTCCTTGAATTGGTCGAAGTGGTTGATTAGTCGTGCATGCAAATTATTAAGTCGTTTTTGTGGTATACTGATTGCAATGGACTGTTCGAAGAATAAAATTATTGACCTCTGGGTTGCGGTGAAAATCTATTTATATTATGCAAAATCCTTTTTCTGTTGTAGCCGAAAATTCTTGAGATGGATGAGCTGTTATGATCTCATTTAGAAGTATTGGGTTCTTGTCTATTTGGCACTTATTAAGGGATATTGCTTGTTTTGATGGTTTAGAAATTTCTCCTCTATGTATTCGGCATTCCCATTCAATTTGAAAGTGAACATGTCCCTCCACCCTGCTATGGAGCATGGATTCTGCTGACTCGCTGAATGATAGGGATTTCTGTGAGGCTTGATATTGTGAAGAACAGTGCCATGGATTTACCATTTAATTGTTGCACTGTGAGTTTGTTTCGAATTACATATACATTTTAGCAAATTATTTTATATTTTCTGTTTTTCAGTCACCATTCGCGTGATTGAGGTGAAAAATCATTCCAAGCTGAATGGAAAAGTGATAATGGTTATGTGGTCGCATCATGATCCAGATGCAACAAGAAGTGGAAATCTCTTTGTCACGGTAAATCTGTACTGTGTTGTATCATAGCACTTGGTTTTTTCAGAAATTTATTTTTGTTTTCATGATTCACTTATTTGAGCAGCATAATCTGACTTTTATTGGCTTATACTGTTGAATTTGAGTGACTCAATAGATAGCATGAAGCTTCAGGAGAATTGTCGGAAGTTTGGTAAGGTATTGTCTTGTAAAGTTGTCACATCTCATGATGGGAAGAGCGCATGATATGGCTTTGTCCAGTTTGAATATTCTGAATTTCTGCAAATGCTGACATTAAGGAGCTCAATGGCTCAATGCTTGCAGGCAAACAGATGTATGTCTGCTGCTTCCATTACTTGCTTCCTTTGCACTTGTCTCTTGATGATCTTTGTGATATACTTTCTTGAGCAGCATTCATCTTTTCCTATCCAAAGTGAGAATCTTTTTACTTGCATAGGTATTTGTGAGGAAGAGTGACTGAACTGTACCTGGTCGGGGAGCTAAGTACGCAAATCTTTATGTGAAGAATATGGATACTGACGTATAAGAAGAAATCCTTAAGGAGAAGTTATCTGAATATGGACAAATTTTAAGTTTAGCCATCTCAAAAGATGAGAATGGGGCATCAAAAGGCTTTGGATTTGTTAGCTTTGAGAATCCACATGATGCCGAATGGGCAATGGAAGCTTTGAATGGATCAAAACTTGGTAAATCCATCAACTTCAATGGAAGTTTATTGTATGCAAACTATAAAACTTTTGCAGTTTGAATTGTTGATATATTGGATGTATTGGATAGGCTCAAACGTTTTATATGTTGCCCAGGCACAGAAGAAATAAGAATGTGTGAAAATGTCACGTCGGCAGTTTGAGGAGGAAAGAAAGGCTGAAATCCTGAAATACAAGGTCCAATAGGAATTATTTCTGTCATTGAAGACTTATATAATTGTTTCTTCTATATCTGGCAATGATTTTCTTTTGTTCTCCAATTGCAGGCATCCAATGTATATGCCAAGAATACTGATGATGCTGTCACCGATGAAGACTTGAGGGAACATTTTAACCAGTGTGGTACGATTATCTCGGCGAATCATATGCGAGATGATATAGGAGTGACCAAGGGATTTGGATTTGTTTGCTTCTCTATGCCGGATGAGGCAAATATAGGTGTAAACACTTAGCATGGTGAGTATATTTACACGCAAGCTATGCTGTATTAGACCAATGTCTAGGCATTTGAAGATAAGCATGGAATTGCATTATAGGTTTTGGTTTCATAATATTAACGGGCATGAATTTTCTTCTCTTCTACCTCCTCGAATGTCCTTATGGTCTTTTTATCAAGAAAACTTTCCCCATCACAATGCAAGTACACATGAATGGTTGATTTCATTAAATACTAGATCAACATGACGGTGCTGAAGGAATTCAAAAGCCAATATTTGAATGCATCTCCTGCCCTGATAATATTCTCAAAATCAATTGTGTTGACCAAAATGAATTGTTAATGTGCACTGTAACCATCAATCTGGCTCAAATTGTTTTGAAGCTATGTATAAAAGGTGATCTTAGAACTCTTTTTTTTCTTTTATATTTATGTTTCAATTTCTTTTTATTCATGCACCATTTGGTTGCAAGTTTTTGGAGCTAGGCTATGCGGCAAAATGCATCCAATAAATATTTTTCTGCAAGGCAAATAACTTCCCTTAGTGGAGGCAAACAATCCATGCATAAATTTTCATTTCGTTCCCCCCTCTTTAGCTACATTAGGTCCCTTCAAGGATCCTTAGGTCCTTAGAGTTATGTTCTAATTTGTTTGAACAGGGTAAATTGCACTGGCATTTAATCTTTTTATAAAATTATGTTTATCCTTTTCTATGCCAAATGTTCATGGAAGAAGTTGTTTTCGTCCTCAGTAGTTTGAGTGCTTGTTCTTTGAGAACATCAAGTTCTTCTGGATTGGTTTGTTGCATTAGTAGAAACCTAAGAACAGAGATTTGACAAGTAACTCTAATTGCCCCTGTAGCGACTGTCATGTAATTTTGTTTGTCTTCTGATGCTTGATACTGGTGTATCTTCATAGTCTAAGCTGTATCATTGGGAACTGCGGAAGGAAAAACTATTTTCTAGATACCCCACCTTGTTCTAGGACCTTTAGTTCACAGAATCAGTTTATTTTCTTGTCTTTTTTCTTTTCCCTAGGAAGATTCTCAAAGCTCCATTTTATTTTGCTAATGATTTAAAATGCCAACAGCCGGCTAGTCAACATACCCTGGATCCTGAAGCAATTGTTATTTTGATTATCAGGATCTCTTTTACGCGGGAAGCCATTGTTTCCTCCTAACTTTGTTTGACCTTCAGTTTTCCGTAAATTCACAGTTTCTGCACCTATTATTACATACAGCCAGTATGAATGTAAAGATTGGAACAGCAGGCTCTACGGCTGCAGCATATGTTGGATTCGTACAGGCAAGAACATGAAGAAACAAAATTTGGTTTTCCAAAATTCCAAGTTATACCAGGGAAGAAGACTACTAGAGACAAGATGTTGTTCGTTAGTTGTGGTTTTGCTTTATCCAAAGGAGCTATTACAAGATACATTTCCTGATTTTCATTGGGAAGAATGGTTTATTTTACGGATGCAGTGAGACGACTACTAATTAGTGCTTAGAATGAACCTATTTTGGAGACTGTACCCCATAAAAATTAGCATGGTAAAAAGATATATATATTGATCTTTATTATACTTTATTTTTTATATAAGTCACGTCGGACAAAATTTCTACAATAAAATATTACGTGACATGGGCATTAGTCATTTTTTATTCAAGCCACATGGGGTGGTATTGATCTTTTATCAATTTAAATTTTTTATTTTAATTTAATATATTATATTTGATTTTGAATCTTGTATTTTATTTTTCAAATTCTGAATAGATTAGAATGGTCATCTTTGCTCAATGCATTAGATTTATAGTTTATGGAAGAGGGTAATCTTGATCTTTATCATGGTATCGAATGTTGTCGTATATGACCTGTTGAAGCTAAGGCCTAACAACTCTTAATTATTTATCTAGATTTGACACCAATCAATCCCTTATTTTGCCGAATGCATACTTAAATTTCTTGATCTATAAACATCAACTAAATCTCAAATATTATATGCCAACTGGGCATAAATCTTTATACATGAATAATTAATACATTTTGGATAATTTTAAGAAATTATGTGTTATATTAAAATAATTAAAACATAATACCAAAATTTGAAAAGGCCCAAACCTAGCGAAAAATACACGGATTTACGTTGAACTTATGAAGATAGATAATAACATTTGGATAATTTGTAATATAACTAAAAATCCCTTTTAGCGTGCCTATAAAATGCTTTTTGTAAATGAAATCGTAAGCTTACTCAATATTACACGTATTTCACAATTAAAGAGACAGTTTTAGTAGAAATTAAAATATGGCTAACTCGTTGCATTAAAATGAGATGCATAAAGTATAAGATGTTTTCAATAGTGTTCATTATTTTTTCCGTTTTTTGGAGTATTATTTTTTGTTTAAGTTTTCTTAAAATTATCAAGTTTATTATTATTGTTATTATTGAAAAATATGAGTGTTTATATTTTTTTTTATATTGTCTCTTATAGACGTGAAGAATGTGAAAGCATGAATGTTCATTATTTCTACTGATCTTCATACATTGTGATTTAATAGAAAAGTTTTCACCTAATTTAGAATATATATCGTGAGTTAAATTTCTTTTTTAATGAGATTTAAAATAATACAAATAAATTATATTTTTTTATTATAATTACTTGAGTTCATACGTAGTAGGGTTATAGTATACATATATTTTGAATAATATTTTTTTAAATATAAAAATATGAATCGTCTAAAATTTCAATCCTATACTTACCATAATTATTATTTTTAGACAACATATCCAAGTACAATTTTATTTTTATTTTTTAAAATTGTAAATAATTTTTTAATTTTTGAAAATATCCAAAAACATAAAATAAAAAATATTAATTTTTGTACATATCCAAGTACAATCAGTTTCTACATATACGCACGTTTGTAAATTTCATGCTAGACTGACTTTCTTCCCTTTCTCAACAATAATAGGCCTAATTCTTGATCCACAATTTCCAGTTCCAACCCCATTCTTCAATTCTTGAACCAGATTTTCCCGTTGCAATCCTGCTCCACAGTCTTCTCCAGTTTCAACGTAATACAGAATAACAGCTGCCACCAAAATTTCACGAGCATCGATCATCGGCTGCAAAAATCGTATAAAGTTCTACTCTCTTGCGCCCGGTGAGTGTACACAAGACTCTCTTAAAAAAAAATTGGTGTAAATTGAATCACTTGTGGTCGCACTATTTCTTTCTTTATTTATTTTTTTTGAATTACTCAGTTTGCATTATGTTTCTTTCACTGTATTTCAGTTCTCGATCACATTAGTTGCATAAAGTTTTAGTCTCTGTCCCGAATTTTATTGCACCGGTGAGTGTACTATGATTTTCAAGCATTTCTCGTAAATAAGAAAATGTCAATGTCAATGGAGTTTTTCATTAACACAGTGTAAGAAAAGACATAAGGATGCATAAAGGATCTTAGGCGCTGCTTTATAAACTAAACGACTTCAAGCATATTACCTTGATTCATTGCACAGACCTTTTAAGTAGAATCAAACCTGATGAGATAATGACTTTAATTACTAAGCCATGCCCAATGGTCTGTTCTTTAGGGAACTTGTGTCTTCCCTGTCCTAACTCACCATGATGTTTGTGTCTAATAACGATGGGAAATCACAAACTTGATTGAGTGGAGAAAGGGACCAAGGACCCCTTTTTATAGGATGTCAAAATGATTTAACCCATCAACGATCATGAACCAATATTAATGACGTGCTCCTCCATAAATGAGCATTCAGTGAATAGTCTCCTCTTGTGAATATACAACGAATGTGAAATAACTGATTCATAACTTTGGTCATGACCAATGAGTTTTCTTCACGTATATAACCATTGCACATGAACCATTCTATATTCAGTACAATGTATATATGTTATTAATTACTACACATTTATATCAACCACTTAATGTAGGAGATCTTTGATATGTATACATTTCATGTGTTTATGAAGTCCACATGAGACACTGTACATATATTTATTCCAACATTCTCCCACTTGGACAAATAAACACATAAAAGAGTTCACCGATTTCGAAAAGTGGCCACAATGTCATTCTTCGTGACTTATTCTAAGGGTTATTAGTTACGGACCATGGAGGTCATATTATTATTATTATTATTAAAAACTAATATTTCCATCCATTTATCACATGAGTGACACATGAGTAACAACCATATTTGGATAAGTCATAGTGAGGAGTCAAAGGTAATATAAATTGAACAATTATCTCATAAATGTGCACAAACTACAATAGAAATGTTCAATCCATTATACTACATCAATAAGACCCATATTATGAACTTGTTCACTATACTTAACAAGTGCCAATGCTTTTGTCAATGGGTCAGCCAACATCATATTAGTACTGATATGTTCAACTTTCACCTTTCTTTGTTGGATTCTTTCTCTAACAACATGATAATCCAACTCCATATGTTTGGATTTGCTTGAACATTTATTATTTTTCGAGAAGAAAATAGCTGTGGAATTGTCACAATATATCTTAAGGGGTTAAAAAATGGCATCCACAA
This sequence comes from Jacaranda copaia, assembly GCA_014898725.1. Classification (NCBI taxonomy): domain Eukaryota; kingdom Viridiplantae; phylum Streptophyta; class Magnoliopsida; order Lamiales; family Bignoniaceae; genus Jacaranda; species Jacaranda copaia. Next base: position 32,951 of record JACGDI010005789.1, read on the forward strand.
TTTTAAGCCCCAAAATGAAATTCTGCAACCAAATGGCTTGAGAAGTAGTCTTATGACAAGCCCAGCCTTTGAGAAAGTCTCATTGTAATTGATGCCTTCCCTTTGAGTGAATCCTTTGGCAACAAGCCCAGCCTTAATGGGTACATATCCCTCAAGCAATTCAACCAATTCGACCAATTCCCAGAATTGATTTATTTGCATGGATGTTTTTTCATCTTTCATTGCATCCATCCATTGTTTAGATTCATCACCCTACATGGCTTGTGAAAACGTTAAGGGATCATTCATAATACTAGAATCAACGCTTTGTTCTTGTAGATACACAATATAATCATCAGAAATTGCATTTTTTTCTTTCTCATTGAGATCTCCACAATTCTAGTGTTTCGGCAATATGTGTATCTTTTATAAGTGGTTTAATAGGAGTGTCAATGTCTCTCTTATGAAGTGGTGTAAGTTCGTTAGTTGTTTCTAATGATTTTGGAATTAACACTTCTCTTTTATCACAAATCCCACTATTAACACCATTCTCAAGGAACCTTACATTGAGTATTTCTATTATTCTGGTGTGGTGGTTAGGGTAATAAAATCTATATCTTTTGGGTCGTTTTAAATAGCTAATGAAGAAACAACTAAGAGTCCGTGAATCCAACTTTCTCTCATGTGGATTGTAAAGTTGAGCCTCTATCGGACACCACCAAATATGTATATGATTTAAACTCAGTTTCCGTCCAACCTATAATTCAAAGGAGTTGTTGGGACAACTTTACTAGGAACCTGGTTTAATATATACATAGCTGTTTTAATAACTTCACCCACTACAAAAAATAAACATATTCGTAGGAATTTTTTAATGGGGTTTATTATGAATCCTGCTAATCATCTTATTGTGTAGAGATTATTAAATCTCTCTAATTAATAATAAAAATAAGAAGTTTTTAGTATTTAGTGAGAGTTTAACGATGGAGTTTTAACAACCCCCACTCATTAATAATAACCAATATTGAGAAAAGACACAAAAATTATTTAAAAATTAAAAAGCAAACAAAAATCCTTACGCTCACAACCTCACACTCTTGCCAAACCCCTGCACTCACCGTTCTTGGCTGCCCCTCATCCTCGGTCTCTGCCGCGCATCTTCCCTATTCTCCGCCGCAATGCCTCGACCACCCGTTCTCCTCCTCCGCACTTCATCCCCATTCTCCGCCGCCACGCTTCAGCCTCATTCTGCTCTGCCACTCTCAATCTTCTCTACTATGGTAAATTTCGTCTACTGTGGTAAAGCTAATAGCAACATTAACTTTTACTATTTTCACACAATAGTTACCGGAATAGTAAGAAACAGACAAAGTCTCACAAAAGTAGAAAAGGAGTATAAAAAATGGGTGGGTTCTTCTTCGAGGCAAGCAATGGGTTTAATTTTTTCGTTGTTTTTTTCTTTTTATTTTTTCTTGAGATAAAGCTTGAATTGGAACAAAATTGAATTTATTATTCTTTTTTTTATTCCCTTTTTTTCTCTAGAATATTTTTGATGCATAATTAAGTATGAATGCTTTGCAAATGTTAGGAGGAATAAAAAAAGAAATAATTTCGAAGGGTAGGTGAGAAAAGTCCAAATCTTTAAGTAGAAAATGCTTTTTGTTTAGCATATAATTGTATGTTGTGGGTGTCTGAGAAAAGAGAGGAAAAAGTGAAGAGCAAAATGGGTTCTTATGGGAAGCTTGCAAGTAAGGGCTTTGCTTATTGATACCCCAGTAATGGTATAGGTATTGAACCTTTTCCATTAAAAATTGGGATTCCTTTTTTTCTTTTCTTTAGTTTTCTGTGCTATTGGTTTAATTTACAGAGAACTATGCCACAACATATTTTCATTTATTTTCTGTATTGTTTGATAGTGATGTTGCTTTAATGTTGTGGAAAAAGTTTCTATAATGTCTAAATTTATGTTTCAAATGTTTTAGGTACAAGGGCTGATCCGAGGTGTATGTTTCTCTGGCTCAAGTTTGTCTGCTTTCCTCATTGATCTCATTTTAAGCATTTTTATAAGAAATTTAATATAGTTATCATGAGTATGGAGTTCAAGAAATTGAGAGATGTGAATGTCCAGTTATTGGGAAAAGTAGGTTTTCTTGAACTTGACATTTTTTATATGCCTTATTTATATATTGAAAACTTAGTATTCCATTCTAACATATATTGGAAATCTTGGTGGTCCAAGCATTGTTTCTAACTTAAGCATGCATTTAACAGTTAACTTTTATAAATTTATACAATGCAAAAGGATGAAAATTGGAGGAAACTAAGTTTGAACTCTGAATTTCTCTCTTTTAAAGAGAATTATGTCATGTGCCATTTTTAAGATATCTTTAAATGATTGGGTATTGCATATATTATTCAAGTGATGGAAGAAAAAGTAAATAGAAGGGAAAGAAAGAAAAACAAAATGCATATGCAAACATCATAATTTTATTTTTTTGGTTTTTTGTTTGTCTCTAAATATAACATGATAGAGATGAACCTATGTTGAAGAAAGATTGATTATAAGCAATTAGTTTTTTTTAGGATTAAAGTTAGGTAAGTCACTATATATCCTCATAGGATTTGGCAAATAATAAAAGAAGAGTGATGAAATGGGACACGACTTACATTAAATTACCAAGAAAAAGCTATGGCCAACAGAAGCCAACCTCGATTGTGTTTCTTCGCATAGAGTAGAAGAGGACTTCATTAATTTCAAAATTATATATATATATATATATATATATATGTGTGTGTGTGTGTGTGTGTGTAAAGTGAAGCAAATGATGTTATGCATGTGATTATGTGAATAGACAGATTTCTTATTATTACTTCGATATTCCTTATAGTTGCTGGAATCCATTCAAACATGCATTCATATGTTTAAGTAGCTATTATTACCAAGAAAGGCTACTCATTACTCATTAAGTGAACTTGTCTACTTTTCATCATTGGAATTAATTTTTATCGATGTGTCCACACTACCCAGAATGACTGCTTCATGAGTATTGTATCATTTTCAATTCGAAATGCTATTTTTGCTATACTATTTCATTTCCAGAGTCAATATAAAGTACTCTATTACGTTGTTAGAGATCTATTGGAAAAAAAAAGACATCATAAGTAATAATATTTATAATTAGTATTTAATATTCATTATTAATAAAATAATCATTACATAGTTAAATTAATTGATTTATCTAATCCAATTTTAATGTCAATCTTATTTCATTGTCTTGGTTTTGCAGATAGAATAAAAAAACAATTTTAACAATCAAGAATAAAAATAATGCTAATAATTATAAAATAATTATCACATTTTGGTCTATATCAATTAATATATATGACTTCATGAATCATGACCTAAAATCTATACCCATCAATTAATATATATAACCTTAATTTAATTAGATGGAATCTTAGGATTGTCTAGCTTATTGTTAAAACATACTTAGTACTGTTGCAACTAACAATCGTTGTTGTTAGTCCTTAGGAACTAGTTAGGAACATGTGCTTGAAGCTTTGAAACATACAAAATGCGGATTAAACAAATGGGTTAATTACATTTTGTCATTTGAACTATTCAATTTTTTACACTTTGCTTCTTAAACTTTTTTTTTTTACACTCAACTATCTACACTTTGTATTTTTTTACACAATGTTATATATTGTTATTTTTGGTGGAATATTTCACTGTGATTCTATCACGTATAAGACACGTGATTCCAATTTGTTCTTAAGTCAACAAAAGCGTAAAAGCAAAGACGGACTAAAGAAGCCCAATTGATCAAGTAAATAAAAGAATATAAGAGGTCAGAGAATTGAATGGACAAAGTTCACCAAGAAGGGTATCAAACTTCTAGTGACCACTGGAAAAAAGAGACTGTAAATACTAAGTTGCAAAGAAAAATTGAGCACAAAAAATTATTTTAAAAAACTAAAATTTGACAACTTTCTATAATGCATTTCATATAAAAAAAATTCAAAATTTTGCCGACTGTCGAAAAGAAGCTTAACTTCATTTTCGTGCCGCGTCAAATTGTTTGACATGAGTTGTGATTTGATAGATAGAAGCAAATGGAAAAAAATGATTGTTCCTCGTGGCTATGCAATTAAGATTTACCTATGGAATATTAGTATGTTGTTGAGATTTTAGGGCTTTTTTTGTAAATTTTTATTTGAATGGCCAACAATATAATACTCATAAATGTTTCATCATTAAAGTTTTTAAAAAAACTAAGCTCCCTATATAAGTAACTTCAGTATTATGATAAATGATTTAGATTTTTTATTTTATTTTATGTTTTATTTTTTATTTCACTTTACAAATATCCGACATATGTATTAAATATTTTTGATAAAAATATACAATTTTTTCATATAGAAATGTACTTCTTTATACAAGGAAAAAAAAAAAACTAAATTCACTTGACAAACTTTCCGTGAGAACCTAGCTAGAATAAAATAATGTGATTGTTTGCTTCTATAAAATTTATAGAACATATTTTTTCTTATATATTATTATTATTGATAAAGTGGAAGCGCTTGTCATTGGCTTGGGGGCGGGCACAATGAGACATAATGTTAGGGCAGCAAGGGCCAGCCAATAATATGCCCTATTTAGTTCCAATCGCATGATTCATCTTTTTAACTTGGTTGACCTCTATGGTTGGTACGTAGGAACGAAGTGGAAATGAAATAAATATTTCTAAGTTCATTTTTAAATACATTATTAATATAATTTAAAGATGAGAATACTCATTTTTTTTGGAATCTCTATTCTCAAAAGAATGAGTTTAGCTATTTCTTTTCTTCCAATGGGTTTAGTTATTTTTAATCCATTGAGAATAAATCTATATTTTTTTAAAAAAAATTACTCTCCAAAATTTAATAAAATACTTTTATATTTAAGAAAAGTAATCTTCACTTTATAAATATTGGATACTATATTCCAACTTATTTGATTGCTACGTGTTTTTATTTAATTATATATTTTTTAGTAGTATTATAAAAATTATTAAATTATTATAAAAATATAAATAATAAATAATAAAAATAAGAATAATTATGCGCATCTCAATTTTTATAATAAAAAAGTAGAAGTAACATTGACTTGGTCCATGCTAATGAAATCTATATAATTTAAAATATTATTAATCCATATATCTTCGAATGATTAAAACATATATACAAAGTTAATAAATGAAGAGTTGTCCATTCTATTAACAAGTCTTCAAATTAAAACTTATAAAAAAGTATAATTAATCGTTCTAATCTTATTACAAAAAAGTTAAGCATTCTAGTTATAAAGTATTTTATAATTTCTTTAATTTTATTTTATCAAAAATTCAAAAGACCTAAATTGTTTTTAAAAATAATAATTTTAAAAAAATTGTGTTTATACTTTTTTGCATAAACGTATGTAACTTGTTGATAACATACGAAATGCATATGTTCACTATTGTAATTCAAATAACATTAAAAATGACGTTAAAATTGCATAATTATAGACTTGCTCAAAATAATATCTACGGTAATATATAAAAAATATTTTATTAACAAATACTTTTATTTTAATAATTTTTTACAAAAGGGTATTTTGATAATTTAAAAAATTCATTCCATTCTTATTGATCATTAATATTTACTAATTTCTAAAATGGAATCAAAAAAGAAATGGCAATTCTATTCATTTCTTATTCTGTGTATATACCAATTATAAGATAAACTAAACCAACTCCATTTCATTTCTAAAATCATTGCATTCTCGTATAATTCAATTCCTACGTACCAATCACCTTTGAAATTTTGTATTTTTTTGGATCTACTCCACGTTTTGAATCTGCTTATTTTTTGATCTGTTCAAATTTGGATTTTCCTTTTTTTTCAATATCAATTAATACTATTAAAATTTACATCCTTATTTTTTAGATTCGAATTTTGTCATCTAATCTTATTATATTAAAGTGTATTGGATGCATGATTCTCTTTTTGTGTTTCTTTCTTGCTGCATTAATAGAAAATAAATAATAAAAATGAATAGAGCTCATGAGTTCTTTAAATTTCTTCAAATTTTAGTAGTTTTCTTTTTTGAAATTTCTTGGTCGAATAAAAATCAATATTGTGGTCTCAAGATTAAATTATTAAAAAATTTTAAATGTGAGTATCTATCTATGGATGTTTCTATTCAAAAGACAAAATACAATTTTAATACTTAACGTATTATTTCAAATTCAATTTTATTTCATTTATATATTCATACACTAAAAATTCGTTAAAATTTGAAATTAAAACTTTATATTTATATGTATGAAGTGATGTGCCGGTGGTTATTTCGTCTGCTAACATAAATCTCATGCCTAAAATGTAAGATTACAATTCGAATTTATCGAATTTATAGGATATGTGTATTTAAATAAAAAAAATATAACAACAATATTACTGGCCAATTAATGAATTGACCAACATATAGAACTATAGTGACTAATTTGGTTCAAATAATAAGATGGGATATAATGTTTTTATTCTACTATATCATTTGTTTGGTTAGAGTGATATTAAACGCTTAAACTAACATGAATACAAAAAATCTATATTTTATATGTGTAGTTTTCATAATAACTTAATCTGTCTTCCTCATAAATTTATTTATTATGCTAGCGAAACTATAATATAATAATAAAAAATTATATAAATTATCATATGATAAATAATAATAACATAATATATGATAAATAATAATAAGGTAATCTAAAAGCCATTGAAGTCCATGAACAACATACACATCCCCCTGCGTACCCATTCCCCAAACTGTACCGCTTTACATAGTCCTCCCTAATTTCACTCTTTCTTGGGCGCTACGGGAATCTACACGTAATTCTCGCTCATCCATTTCTCTCTTTCCATTTCTACTTCCTAAAACCATACCATTTTTGAGACGCTCCTCAACGCTCATACACCGACCAATCGCAAACCCCTACCTAGGGTTTCAGCTTTCACTCCCAACTTTCCAGACAACAGATCTCAATCGAACACAAAATTTAAGCATATTAATTGTGTTGAATTGCCTCTGTCGCTAATCAATCAATTCCATGGCGGAAGAGCAAGCGGCAGCGTCGAGCAGTAGTGCGGCGGCTGCGCCTTTGGGAAACTCAGTGATACCCATTGTGAACAAACTGCAGGATATCTTCGCGCAGCTAGGAAGTCAATCTACGATCGAGTTGCCGCAGGTGGCCGTGGTCGGCAGCCAGAGCAGCGGTAAATCAAGTGTATTGGAGGCGCTCGTGGGGCGTGATTTCCTGCCACGTGGAAACGATATCTGCACGCGCCGTCCGCTCGTGCTGCAGCTGGTGCAACGGAGGAGGAAGGCTGATGGAGCAGAGGAAGAATGGGGGGAGTTCTTGCATTTGCCGGGGAAGAAGTTTTTGGATTTCAATGAAATTCGGAGGGAGATTCAGGTTATTTTTTATTGTTTTAAAATTTTGTCGTTCGTCCATATATTTCGATTGACAATTTGTTGCTGTTTAATGTGATAGAAACGATTTAATCTGGGCATGGTTATTATAGAAACAAGTTGAACAGTGGCTTGAACTTGTACTTTCATTGAACATACCTGAAGGTTAAGTAATATACCATGAAAATTAGCTTTCCTTTATGTGTAGTGCCTAAATGTGAAATTATAGGAAAGATTATCTGGATTTCATCGGACTAGAGACCTGAAGCAATTAAGGTTGTGGAACCTTCTTTTGAAGGTTGGATGGGGGCTGAAGAGTTTTGGTTTCTGTTGGTGATAAGATGAATCGTATTTGTCTGCATGTGCATACCTGAGGTGTTACTTGTCTTCTGGGACTGTAGTGAATAGTGATGGTAAATCATCTTCTTGTGTGGTTGCTGGTTGAGCTGTGGCTGTATACTGGTGTGGTTTCTGGCAATACGTGTATTGGTTTTCTATTTTTGTCCTTTTTAAATGACAAAGTAATTTCTATTTTTTCCTGAAACTAAAATAGTTTTTGTATCTTTTGTAGTCTTATCAAAAATTAAAAAAAAAATAGGGACTAGGATTCTAGGAAAAAGTTTGATGCACGGAGCTCAAATACACATCCTGTATTTCGTTATGTGGCAAAGTATGCTTGGTATGCTGTAGATAATTGGTTTTTTTCTTTTTCAAGGAGATGTGTTCCCTGTGATGCTTTACTGTCAGACCATGCTAATTCTGATCATAAGTTGATTGAAATGCTTCTCTTTGATTTCTGAGGGAACACTCTCCGAAATGCATCTCCATCTTTGTGTGTTTCTGCAAGTTTTGAAAATTAACTTCATCACGGTTGAAAGGGAAAACATTTGCAGGCATCTGAAGATTGGGCTTTTATTGGAAAAGCCAGTTTATGAAATTCCACTTTGATCGTGCAGCTTTTGTCCATTTTGAACTCTGCTGAGCTCACTGAAGATGGAGAGCAATGACACCATAATATTTCAATTACCAAAAGGAAACACTTAATTCACTTCACATTTAGTACCTGGTGCAATCTAAATTATTTTGCCTTTAGTGCTAGGTTGCGAAGAATGGTTCTGTTTTTGTTATTCATCCAGACTTGTTGATTTGGCTGTCTTTGATTTTTTTAGGCCGAAACAGAGAGAGAAGCAGGAGGAAACAAAGGTGTTTCAGACAAACAGATTCGATTAAAGATTTTCTCACCAAATGTTCTTGATATTACTCTTGTGGATCTGCCAGGCCTGACGAAAGTTCCTGTTGGTGATCAGCCATCTGATATTGAAGCACGCATTAGAACAATGATAATGTCATATATCAAACTTCAAAGTTGCCTGATCCTGGCTGTGACGCCAGCAAATTCTGATCTGGCAAACTCAGATGCTCTTCAGATGGCTGGAATTGCTGATCCTGATGGTAGGTTTCGCTCAATATTTTCGTTTATCCGAAAAAAATGAATTACTTAATATCTATTTGTAAGACTAATAGAATTTTACCTTTTGGATTCTTGAACTCATGTGTAAAAGTTTCTAATTGCAGGTTATAGAACCATTGGTGTGATTACAAAGGTGAAGATTTTTACTGTGTAATTGTCATGTGCACTTACAATTACTGTTTGCTTTTTCTTCAATATGGCTCTTATGTTTGTATTGCTGCTCCAGTTGGATATTATGGATAGGGGTACTGATGCCCGCAACTTTTTGCTTGGAAAAGTGATTCCTCTTCGTCTTGGTTATGTAGGTGTTGTGAATCGCAGTCAAGAGGTAATATTTCATTTCCAGATTATGATAATACTATTTGATTATTATGCTGCATGCTATTTCATCAATCGTGGGGCAGGGCTGAAATTTGTTGTTGAAATACTCTCACACTTATTTTAATTTCTGGGACATTTCGACTGCTTGAAACTTTCTTCTGCACACTTGGACTTTCTTGTCTGTATCAGTTCAGGATTTCATTGGGATAAGGAGTCCTATAAAGATTGTACTATCGTAGTGATTCTAACTAAACCTTCCAGTTTCAAAATGTCAAGAAATCCTTCTCCTTCATGTTGCTGGATATCCCGGTCGTGCATATATTCTCTTTGTTTTCCTGCCTTTTTTGGAGACGCTAGCTATTTGTACATGATATTGGAAAGTATCATTGCTAATACTCAAACAATTGTGGAGACATATACTTGCACATTTGTCCACATGTCAAATCAGACATGAACTTATTGGAATAATTTTGGAGTTTCAGCTAATATACATGCAAGCATGATAACCACAATTCAGCTAATATGATCATTTTGTTTTATGGTGTTATAATTAATGTGTTTTTGGTAAATATTCCTTTTTCCCTTTGACAGTTCAGTTTTAATTCGTAAAAAACATTGGAAAATTCTATTGCTTCCTTATCTCTCTTGCTTTTGTGTATTATGCTTGAAATTGCGTTTTGTATTCTTCCAGGAATGCTTTTTCATCTTTAGTCTTGATTCTACGTTTCTTGCATTTTGCACGGGAGTTATATTTCTTCATATGCTATTGAGGTAGTTGGTTAGCTATGGTTTTAAGTATTTAGTTCGTAAGTGGCTCACTTAATTTGATAATTATGTTACAAAGTGTTTAGTTGCAGCATTACTCTTGCTATATGATTTATTTACTAGTGGACTGGAGCTATGGTTGAGAGCTATGCTGATCATGAATATTATTCTCTTAACTAGCGCCTCATAATGACATTCCCGGATCTATAGATTCACTTTACAGCAGAATGAATGATTACTTTGGGAACCAAGTCTATTAACAGTGAGAGATCTCATGAGGTTGAAACATATTTTCAGGCCTGTAAATAGATATTCGAAAATTTGTTTACTATTTGCATCCGAATTTTTTTAGAGGGTATATTATCCATATTCGTTTAAAGCGGGTGTTATCCATATTTGATTAGTAAACATCAGATGTAAACAAATATGAATACGGTAATTGCCTGTCCAATCCATTTAATATTCGCTTTGAATACATATCTATTAGATATATCTGTTTATATATTCGATTATTCGTAATTTAATTAAATTTGCTATCCGTATCCAATAAATAATATTTAAAAAATTATTATATATAATATATTCTAAATTTTCATGTATTTTAATATACAAATAATATTTAAAAAATTATCGTATATAATATATTGTTATACATAATAAATTATTTTTATTTTTTTAATATGAAATCTCATAATTTTATATAAATGAATATATGTATAAATTAGTAATTAAAGAATTAATAAGAAAAAATTAGTAGTTAAGGATTATGAAGAATCGATAGACGATATTAATGATAGTTAAATACTACTAAATCAGAAAAAATTGAAAAATCAATATTTGAACTATAAAATTAATCAATATAAAATTATTGTTGCTTGATTTTATAGTTAATTTATATTGATGTCATTTTGTTAATATTAATTAATCATAAAGTGAATCATTAATTAGAAAAATTAACTAAATCAAGAATATTCATTTTTTAATTCTAAATAAAGTAGTAAACTTTTTTTAATGAAATTTATTAGAAAAAATATGCATTTTATTACAAATCAATGGATGCAGATATTTGGATATTTGAAGACAGATATTCAGATATTTGTACATGGATATTCAGATATTTATAAATGAATGTATCCTATAATTATAATTAGATACGGATATATCCGAATTCGGTTAATATTCGGCAATATGAATTCGGATATTATTAAAAGTATTCATCGGATACGGATATGGATGCGGAGTTATAAAACTAAAATGGATATGGATGTGCATACTGTGTATCCATATTGTTTAACATTTGTTTACAGCCCTACATATTTCAAGCATATTGTGGGAGAACTCACAAAGCTCAAGCATATTTCAAGCTTAAGCTTGAGTATTGCCAAGTGGGTACATTTTATTTCTTTTCAATGGATGCAACACAAATGTTGGGGGTTGGCAGTGTTGAGGATTGGGCATCTTTCATCTCCTCAGAAGAATTTTGTAGCTTGTTTTCTCCTCTTCTCATTTCTGTGTTTGAGTTTTATTTTTTTAATATTATTTTCTCATAAAGAACAAAAAGATAATAGGAAATTGTTGGGATTTCTATTAGACTAATTCAACTCATGTTTGACTAAATTCTAGTTGGTTTGGATCTTTTTGAAAGAGACAAAATGGAATTCTTGTTAACCCATTAAATACTTGTTTGTCTTCAATTAATTTTGATTTCCCGGAATTCATGTTTTTTAGTTTCTTTCACGTGCCTTGTCTTCAATTCCCTGGTGTATTTAGTTTCACTATTTAATAATACTTTTTGACTAACTAATGAAAGATGATTTAACCTCAGTCCAACCTTTATTTACATGTATAAGTTTGGTGGTTTGAATTGTGCTTTTAGATCTATGGCTTTCATAATTGAGCTACCTTGGTTAACTAAAGGAAATATTTCACAATGTATTAATTGATGGACTGCTAGGAAAAACATTATGTAGCATCTGGCAAGCTCACACAACGTATGTGATGGCAGTAAGCATTGAGCGGAAAGTATATATGTTGGGGCAAGCGAGTCAAGTGTTGCATTGGAAAGCACAAGAGAATTTTAGCTATATTGAAACTATTGCATTAAAAAGCATGAGAAAGCTTTTAGGTATATTTAATTAATCCTTGGTGATGTACCTTTTGTGGTTAAACAGGATATTCTACTGAATCGGAGCATCAAGGATGCACTTATAGCAGAGGAGAAGTTCTTTCGCAGTCGCCCAGTGTGCCCTTAATCTTTTCCATTGCCAATTGATTTGATGCCCTTCTTCAACATAATTAGTCTGATGTCTTAGGTATCTTCTTTCTAGGTATACAGCGATCTTGCTGACCGTTGTGGGGTCCCACAGTTGGCGAAGAAATTGAACCAGGTAACCTAGTGCAGCACTGAGTTGGACTGGATGTTATATGATAGTAATTTTTATTTAGGATCTTGGATCATATGCAGTTCTGTCAGTGTCTGTCCTGCTCAATATATTCTATCATGAACTGTATAACGTGACTTGTTGCTGCCTTGTTTATGTAATGTCTACTTTGGTTCGGTGATGCTTGAGAGGTCTATGCAGCGTACAAATTTGCTTACATTTGTGCCTATATGCAAGGGGCATACATATGCTAGTGCAATGACATAGTGCATATGGTTTTGACATTAAATTGCATGGCACAGCAAACAAATACCATAATACCTATGTTATATGAAGTTGAGTTGTGGGTATAATTTAATTATTTTTTTTTATTTGAAAAAACAGTTGATGCTGATCTTTTCTTAACCCCTTTTGGCACTTTTTGCCATATATATATGCCTGAATGATATTTTCTCATAATGTGAGCTGCATGATATAAGCTCTTTACTTGTCATACAGATTTTGGTACAACATATTAAGACAGTTCTCCCGGGGTTGAAGACACGCATTAGTGCTGCACTGGTCTCTGTCGCAAAGGAGCATGCTAGCTATGGAGAAATTACTGAATCAAAGGTGTGGTTTAATATTTAATCTTTCTGGGATTATGCTTGAAATCTCTGTGATAGCTTAGTGTGCTTTGGATTCCTTATTTATGATGGAAAGCTGCTTGTGTCTAAGACAGAATTTGAAAAAGTAATTTATACATTTCTAGCCTTACTTTTCCCACTGATCATTTATCCTTATAGGACACTGCAAGTAATTGCAAATGGTAACTGATCTGTCCAATGATCTAAGACCATTTGCTTTGAGTTTTACAAGCTACCCCATTAATAGTTTTGGTTAGGTGTCTTTGACAATTAATAAACTATCTTGATGTCAATTCTTTACCTTGTTGTGATGAACAGGCTGGTCAGGGAGCGTTGCTACTAAACATTCTTTCTAAATACTCTGAAGGTATGTGGACTCATTTGTCTCCATATAGCAATGGAAGGGGTGTGCATAGCTTATTTTGATGCTTGCTCTGAAGCCCGTAGATATACTTTCACATAGGGGATGCAAGTGAACTGAGTCATTCATGATCATGTTGGTGTCTGGTCTGCATAGGCTTCATTTGTGTTTCTTTTGGTGACTTATATCATTATTGAGCTGATCATATACATTCCTTGTTTGTGCATCATGTGTATGTGTTTGTGCTAATCAACAAGCATAACCCACGTTTATTTTACCTGGAAATAAAAGTTTACTGATAAAACAGTTTATCTTTCCTTGATTCAACATCTGCAGCCATAGTCGGGATTGTCCAAAATCTAATTGAACCCCAAATACTATTAATCCCTGCATTTCATGCTCTTCCTTTCAGGAAGAGAGGTTTGTGTTTGACTGCTTATTTAAGCATTTTGTGTTTTGTTTGAAACAGCATTCTCTTCAATGATAGAAGGAAAAAATGAAGAAATGTCAACATTGGAGCTGTCTGGTGGAGCAAGAATCCATTACATCTTCCAAAACATTTTTGTAAAGAGCTTGGAGGTTTGTTCTATTGAGTTGAATGCTTTAGACATGCCTCAAGAAATCTTAGACTATAAATTCTGTTATTTCTTTTCTACATTGAGAAACCTGAGTCAAGATGCAGTCCTTTGCTGTATGTACTGAGTGTTCGGCTAATATGCCCACCATTGGGTTTTCAGGATTAATTTATCCATTGCTTTGTGTATGAGTCAATCCGATGGCATATTTCCCTTTGCTGTATGAACTGATTGTTCACCTAATATGCCCACAATTGGGTTTTCAGGATTAATTTATTCATTGCTTTGTGTATAAGTCAATCCTGTGGCATATTTCCAACTGTAGAATTTTTGAAGAATAAACATGGAGAAAAGATGAGTACTTACTGTGTGAATGAAAGGAAGGGGTTAAAGGCTGCTTAGGTAAACTATAAGGGAATATTTTGAGTAGTTGTCCTTTATGTAGTACCAAGATATAGTGGTAAATGGTTTGGTCAATAAAGTAAAGTATCAGGGTTTTGTCTGGTCCAATTGATCTTTGTGAAGTCACTTAGATTTTGTTCTGCAAGTCGTTTCTGCTCCTGAGAAGTAATTTGGTTAGCATTTGAGCTTCTGAAATTTTGATATAATCAATTGATTTGAATCAAGTTATGTTAGATATAATACTCCTTTCTCTTCTTCTGCAGGATGTAGATCCTTGTGAGGATTTAACTGATGATGATATCCGGACAGCCATTCAAAATGCAACTGGCCCCAAGTCTGCACTGTTTGTGCCTGACGTAGGTCTTTGTGCTAATGCTGTCCATTCTGTTGTATTGTGTTTTGATCTTTTAAGAAAAGCTAAAATCCCCTCTGCTTTCTGTTTATGGCCTTCCATCTAATGTACAGCATGCAAATTAACTCAAACATGTAGGTTCCTTTTGAAGTTCTTGTTAGAAGACAAATAGCACGTTTATTGGATCCAAGTCTTCAGTGTGCGAGATTTATCTATGATGAGCTAATCAAGGTATATATTTGGCGGCAAATATTGATATGGAGAATAGGTGCATTTATCCTTGTATGTGGACATTGACCTACTTGTTTTATTCTAGATGAGTCATCGTTGTATGGTAAATGAGCTCCAACGGTTTCCAATCCTACGAAAACGTATGGACGAAGTGATTGGAAATTTTTTGCGAGAAGGTCTTGAGCCATCAGAGACAATGATAGGACATATCATTGAAATGGAGGTAATGCAAATTATGGTGTTTGTGTATATAGTTTCTGCTATACTGAAATATATAAAATTCTTATCAACTAAATAATCTATGGAACTTGCTTACGGAATATATTTCAGTTACTCTTATTCACCTGCTATTTCTTTTGCCCTGTCTGGAGCGACAACCTGTTATGGCTATATTGTCAATTCTGCCCTTCTCCTGAACTTTCCTTTTCTCTTGGGTGTGAGAATGGCTGCTGGCATGCGAAAATCTGCAAGCACATTTACTGTATTCCACCAAAAGAGGATGACAAACTTTTTACCTTTTTTTCCTCCTGTTTCTCCATTCTACTTCTTCTTCTTTGTTTTTGTGTGTTTGTGCACGTTTTTGCTAATAGTCTTTCTAAACATAATCTTCTTCCTGAAAGTCACACTCAGTCTCTCACTTCTGACATTCTTACATTAGAAACCATTTATATCCTGCGCATCAAAACTGCTGTGCTCCAGCTTTGAAACACTTCATCATTTGGCTTTCTGTCTTTCAGCGTCCTCGTTTTGCTATGCCTCGTGTGTTCACTTTCTCAGTGGGAGCCCATTGTGTTCTTCTGATAGTTATTTGTATATTGGATGCTATACTTTTTGTTTCCCTGTAATGTTACCAATTCATTGAGATTGGACAAGTTTTAGACTGTGGGAACAAAATAACTACCAAACCCGTGGAAGACGGATTCAGTTTGATAAAGTTGTCTGAGTGTCTTGACGTTTATGACTGAAAAGACATCCCTACTATAATATTGTGATTATTATTAGAGTGAAGTGCTTGCATTCCCTTGAGAACCTTATTGAGTTGGGAACTGCTAAAATTTATATGCAGTTGCAGTTTGGTGGAAGTTAGTGAGCAATCATCTGAAAAAATGATGCAGTTATCATATCAATATTTTTTTGAACATGATATAGATCATGGAGGGAATTGAATCTTGTTTTTGAGGAATAAGTCAAATCTAACAGATCCCTAGTTTACTTTCATGAATTGATATTCATGATTTATTTTTGCCATCTTTTCCTGATACTTCATACTTTGCTGGATTATCTGTTCCGTAGATGGATTACATAAACACTTCCCATCCAAATTTTGTTGGTGGGAGTAAAGCTGTCGAGATGGCATTACAACAGATCAAGTCATCCAGGGTTGCTGCACCAATTGCCAGGCAGAAAGTGAGTGCACCTTGCTTTACTGGGTAGTTTTTCTGTCTGCTTACGAGGATCTGATCGTTGGCCTATGATTTGCATTGTCAATCAGGATCTAGGAGATTCAGAGAAAGCACCTAACTCAGAGAGAAGTCTAAAGTCTCGGGCTATACTTGCCCGGCAAGTGAATGGGATTGTGCCGGAGCAAGTAAGTTATGACACCCAGACTCCACCAATGGAGCCCTGAAATTTGGTTGTTTTGTGATTTAATTTGACTAATTGCTTTGTTGCTTCTCTTACATGGAAAAAGGGTGTTCGGCCTGCTTCGGATGTTGAGAAAAGTGCACCACCTGGTAATTTTTGCTATTTAAATTATTGGGGATTATTTGTTGGCACGACATGAAATACCAATGCTTTTGGTATATGACTTCTCATGTGAGAAGACCCAAGGAAGATTTGGTGACAATTTTTTATTTCAAAACTACTAGCACAATCAGATAAAATAAATTATATTTGGTAAAATTAGATAAAATCAAATCAATCATCAGTTTTTCGTTGAGCAGAAGTGTTTTCAGGGCCTTTGCGAATGGTTCAGGTTCCTTTTGATATTCTTTTGTCTTCTTGACTTGTCAAAAAATTCACTCTTGGCTTGGTAGGCCTGGAACTGTTTATGAATGAGTCAAAATGGGAATGCATGACAGGAGGGTGAAATATACCTTACATCCATATTTACATGAGTTGGAGAAGAAGTTTAAGGCAGTAAATTAAGATAAGTGCTTTCATTTTAGAGAGTAATATATAAAATGGCATTCCATGAGAGTAGCAACAATTAAATGATAAATTAAAAGAATCTAAACCCAAAATCTTGCATTCCCATTCTAGATCCAGGCCAACCCTGGCATTGTATCTTGAAAATGCCTTTTAGCTGCTTAGAAAGTGTGTAAGTGTTGAAATGCTTCTGGTAGCAATGATCTGTGGCTTATATGTATGGTAAGGTCCTAACATTGCAACTCTTAATGATTTCTCAGTCACTAATTCTGGTTCAACTTGGGGAATATCTTCACTTTTTGGTGGACATGATAGTCGCACATTTGCTAAAGAGAACAACAGCAGCAAAACATTTAATGAACCTGTCCACAGCATGGAGCAGCATGGCATTTCAATGATTCATTTGCGGGAGGTATGGATTTTAAGTATTCTTTCCAGCATTTCTGCCCTAAAAAGTTTTAGTTCATCTTGGTTGCTGTCTTAACTTGTTCCACTCTATTTTGTCAAAGCCTCCCAGCGTATTGAGACCCTCAGAAACCCATTCAGATCAAGAGGCTATTGAAATTACTGTTACAAAGCTTTTATTAAGGTCGTATTATGATATTGTGCGGAAGAACATTGAGGATTCTGTACCGAAAGCAATTATGCATTTTCTGGTAATTGCTCTTCATTTTTCTTGAATTTTCTTCTCATTTGATTTAGTTAGTTCTTGAAAATGTTTACTGAGTAACTGTGACTTATAAAATCTGATGGTGGATCTATATGATAGAACTGCACTTGTTTGACAGTTCAGTGTTTCAACAGAATTCAGGAATTACTCCGTTTAATCCTGTCTCTTAATTTATTGATATTTTCTGATTTCAAATGAATAAATTTGAAATTTCTTTTCTATCTTTGCCTGAATGCATGTGGTGTCAAGATTCAAATATACGCC
>JACGDI010005789.1:51031-68561 GCA_014898725.1 Jacaranda copaia
CATTTTTGGTTACCTGTCGTTGCTGCATACGTATAGTTTAGTGCTATCAGTGGTTCAGGAATTATGTGATTTTGTTTGCTATTCCCAAGTATTCTGGAATTTGTTTATCAATTCTGTAATTGTTTTTCAAATTTCTCACAGGTAAACCACACCAAGCGAGAGCTCCATAATGTTTTCATCAAAAAGCTTTACAGGTATATCCATATCAAAAGCTTTTTTAGCTTGGTGCATGCAGATAATATAGTAGAATAAAAAGTAGATTGAAGATGATGCAGTGAAAAGTGTGTTTCTGGTTTCAAATGAAAGAAATAAATTTTTCTTGAAAACAATCTAGAAGCTAAACTGAGCACCCAGGATGGACACCATGTTCTTTCATTTTTTAACCATTTCTCATACTGTAGAATGAGTAAATGGAATATGAACTCCTTTGTGATCATTACTTTATGGTGTTAGATGTAGACATGTGTTATAGGAAGTTTCTCTTAATTGTGTTTCTTCTGTACTGAATGGAGAACTCTTACGTTCACCTAGCACTTTCGGCTCTAATTTGATGTTAGTGCTATGTTGGTCGACTCTTTATCCCTGTCTGAAATGATATCTGAGCCTCGACTAATGAACAATCTAGTTGAACCGCAATTGTATAACTTGTGATGCTTGTATCTTGTTGCGTTTTGAGCAGAGACAACTTGTTCGAAGAGATGTTGCAGGAACCAGATGAGGTCTCCACGAAGAGAAAGCGTACCCGAGAGACACTTCGGGTGCTGCAGCAAGCTTTCCGGGTAAGTGGTTGATTATTGGAGTTGATTCTCAGCATTGGAAGTCAGTGCTCAACCCCAGTGAGAATATTACACTATGAACCTCTGCCAATTATATCGTTTAGTTTATGTTGGTTTTATCTTGTCCCTTTCTGAGGAAGCAAATTTAAAGGCCTGGCCATAATTTTTTTTGTATTTGCGATTTTCTGCATTAATATTCACTTTAAACACCTTCGCTGTTTTTCTTTTCATGGAGCAACCTGCGAAAAGCTTTGTGTTACTCCATTGTAAAATGTGATTGCAACTTGAGCGCCATGCTTCATACCTAACAAAAAATCTGTTAGCATTACCAAAAACATAATCGTTTAAACTGTAGCCTCATATCAAAGTTTTTTAAACAATTCAATACAATCAGCAACAACTTTGCATAAAGAAACCGATTTATACATAAAAACCTCATGTGTTTCCCCTATTGGTTGCTTCATTTGTTGGATTTCATAAATTGTTCTTTTGTTTCTCTGCACTTTTCCACTTCAAAGAATGTATCAAAGCTGCAACCTCTATATTCTAGTTCAGAACTCTTCTCAGCAGCTGGAAGGGTTTTCTGCTTGATTGAAATGAAATACGTTCTCTTTTATGTAGACTCTGGATGAACTTCCGCTTGAAGCTGAGTCTGTTGAGAGAGGCTACAGCTTGAGTAATGACCCAACTGGCCTGCCAAAGATCCATGGGCTTCCAACATCATCTTTGTACAACACCAGTAGTGGTTCGACTGAATCTTATAGTGCTTCCCCCAAAAACCCAAAGTCACGCAAGTCTGGGGAGCTGCAGTTGCCATTGTTCGCAGATTCTAATGGTGGTGGACGTAATTCTGTTCCGGGTCTTTATCCAACCATTGATATATAGGTTTTCGGAAATGCTCCAGAGTTAATCTTATGGTGGAGGCATTCGTTTGATGACTCCTGTCCAATATTCCTGATAGACCAAGTCCTACATTTGTGGATCAATTATGGTGGGTGAGTCAGCATTCTTTCTTTCTATTAAATGAAGAGAAAAGTAAAATCGACCATTGTTTTTTCTTATTCATATTGTGTAATTTTTTCCCTTAATATTGGGGTGGTCATGAATGTGTGGCTTATAAAAGCTCCAATATGAATACAAGCTATTGCTTCCCTCCTTTTAAGGTGAGTTGCGATCCTTAACCCTTTTTGTTTGCTGAAACAAATGTATGCAGCTGCTTGGACAGCATGCACTCTCCTTTTTCCCCCAACTGGTGACATAGTAATGGTGTGGCAAGAGAGTCTCTAGGTTAACTTTTCAGATAAGTTTTTAGGCAAGACTTTTGTATAGTATGTACTTTCTTTCTAGAAATTGTGTCTTTCTGCTATTTCACAGATTCATATATGAAATGTGTTGGTGCATTTAATGTTTCATATGAAGTTTTTCCTTCAACAATTTTCATGTGAAAAATTTCATGGTGGTGTTATACTGACTTCTGCTCATGATGCACTCATTAAAAAGTACAAGTGAAATATAGTTATGCTATTGAAGGGAGAAAATTGTTATGTTTATAGGTTCGAGGAAGCCAGTGGTATATCTCAATAATGCTGGCAACAGAAAATGCAAGAGAAGCATTCTTTTTAGCCCCCTCTCCCACTCAAAGTTTTTGGGATGATTTTAATGTTCAATTTGCAGCGTATTTTCATCATTTGCAATTTTTGGATGGATTGGATTGGATTGATTGTTGAGTTCCTGTTGGCCGAAGTTTTATCGTCCATTTAATGTTGACAAACAATTTCTACATAGTACATTAGCAATGGCAATTTATTACAAGGACGCACATTGCAGAATTGTATGCGTGATGTATCTCTTTAAAATGTCTGAATGAGGTTTTTCAAATGAAACATTTAAGTGCGCCAAGAAATAGCTAACTTTTCTGAATGTTAGCTCTTAAAAAAAGTAGTTTTTATTGTACCTTTTTGGTATTTCAAATATATGTCTATTTGCCCATTGACGTGGATTACAGAGTACTGTTTTATAGTTGTTAAATTATGATCATAGGCCAAAGGCGAATCAGGGTACATCTGTCCATAAAAATGCCCAACAGTCCACGCAGGGAGAAAGTTGGAGCACGGCACCGAAACTTGTGAGACTATATTTTCCGTCACTACGCCAATGGAAGACACCAATTTGTGGTGTACATATCAATTATGGTTCTTGAGTGAGGTTAGAGATTTCAATTTACTGAATTTTGACTGTACATGTTTATAAGTTACAAAAAAAATTTAATTCTTGAGTGCCAGCTTCCATTGATATTAAATGAATGGAAACAAGAATTTATAGTGTACATATGGTCGATCAAATCCTTGAATTGCTTATTTACCGTTGGATACCAATGGGGGGTAGAATTCAAGAGCCATAATTGATCAGGCAACGTCTCTTGAAGTGAAGCAAATTCAAATGTTCATATCTTTGCAAACAGATCATTTCGTTTGAACCAGACGGGCTATATCAATTTGAAGTGCATTTTTGCAATTTTGTTAAATTAAAACCTTAACCCCAAGGTGGATGGAAACACAACTAAACTATTTTTCTTGCTTAGTTCCACAATATAAAATATATTTACCATTTAAAAAAAAAACCCCCCCAAAAGAGTCTAGTATAGTCAAACTAAAATAATAACAAATGTGCAAGGAACATAATCTGTGCTCTCCTAGTTAAAATTATAGTTAGAACTAAAAGTGCAATAAATAACTTGAAAAATACGTCAAGCTTTTACCATCAATTTGAAGCAACTATAAAAAGTTGAGGTAAGTGGAATCAATTGTGTCATCATGCCGTCTTCGAATTTTCTAGCTTATCACAATCCTTCATTTATGCTTTCCAAAGCTGATGATCAAATAGAAAAAAACCATTCATAGTCAACTCCCATTTTACTTACAGAGTACTTGAAATTAAATAATGGATGGAGTCTCACAAATTTGCAGAGGCAAGAGTTATGGCAAAGGTTCTTTTACTCTTACCTGTTTACTCTCTGTGTCTCTTTTCTTCATTTTTACTTCTTATTAACATCATTGGCAACTCCAATGGCTTCACTGTGGAACTGATCCACCCCAACTCCGAGAACTCATCTTTTATCCCTTATGAAGAAAGAATACAAAGGTTGGTATCTCAATCAATTCTTTATGCTAATTATAACTTGAGGAAAATGTTCTTAACCGTCTCCAAGGACAGCACTTTGAATCATGGATTTCTTGAGTTGGACGTCCCCTTATTGATATGCAAGAATTTATTTACATTGCAAAGATTGGGATCCGAACATTCAGATCCAAGCTACCATTTGAAGAGAACTATCTCCACTTGGACACCTGTGGCTCCTTAACATGGATGCAGTATGAAGGTTGTACAAAACGTTTTACACAGAAACCAAAGCCTTTTCCCAAGAACAACCCCACATCTTTTTGCTCTATTCTTGGTGAGGACAACAAGCCTTCTTCCTACAATTTAATCTATCAGGATGGTTCCAACACTCCTGGGATTATGGCAAGAGAAATGTTTTGTCTGAATTCCAACATTGGTGGGATGAAGAGTGTCCAAGATTTCATCTTCGGATGTGGGCTGGTGAACATTATGGAGTATGGTGA
The DNA here is from genome assembly GCA_014898725.1 of Jacaranda copaia. NCBI lineage: Eukaryota > Viridiplantae > Streptophyta > Magnoliopsida > Lamiales > Bignoniaceae > Jacaranda > Jacaranda copaia. The sequence continues at coordinate 55,431 of JACGDI010005789.1, forward strand.
GTTCAAGAACAACAAAGTTGCTGGAGTTATGGGTTTAGGATGGGGGACTTGTTCATTTGAGAAACAAATCAGTGAAAGTAAGGGAAGATTTTCATGCTGTCTTCCAGTTGTCAACTTATTTACCAAAAAAAGGCCTAAAATGAATTTAAGATTTGGTGATGATATAGTACAGATATGGCACACAAGCACCATAACGATGACTAAAGTGGAGGGTGAAGGGGGCTACTATGTGGGGCTGCAAGGGGCCAGAAGGGTTCAACAATCTCCCAGACATCACCTTCCAATTTCAGGGATCAAATGCTGGCTCTCTTGTAAGGCCTGAGGGTGGTTTGAAGTAGCCAAGAGATGTACTGGAGAAGGAAAAATGTGGATTATTATTAGATTGCATTATGAAAATATGGGTCTTGGTACTTAAATTGTGGTGTCAATTGACAAATATGATGTACTTAAAATAGCATAATATAGGACATCTACGTCACTTTTTATCAATAGTTCAAATAAGTTGGGTTGAACTTTCAAATCAAATAATCCGGTTCAATTAAAAAATCACATGTCCTAATTTATCAAACGCACAATGCCTTTTTTGGTTTCCATCAAATAATTTGACAGTGTTTTGGATTTGGCATAATTGTCTGGCTGGACTATTCTGTACGAGCCTGTACTGTGGTTCTAGCTACCCTAGTGGCCATAATACCCAAACAGGGTACTAAAATTCAAGCCTCGCAAGGATTTAGGCCCAAGCCATTCCCAAAGCGCTTGCCACACGCGCTGAGTGATCTTAACTAACATAACTGCCAGCAAACTGATTACTGCACAGTGGTCCTCAAAGTCTGTCCTTTCCATTTCTTTCCCTCTCCTTTTCACCGTTCAAAAAAGCCCACCTGGTTTTTCTTCAAAAAAAAATCAGTTTTTTCATACGACAAGAAAAGAGAAGATTCTTTGCTTCAATTTTTTCTCATACAATCAACAATGGCTATTTTTTCCTGTTTTCGCTGCCGGCCTCTCCGCTGGCCGGTTTTGATCGGTATTGTCTTCTACTCCGTGGTGTCCACAGTCCTTATTTCCTATTGCAGGTTCCGGTTCAATAATCCACATACTGACCCAGTACTTTCTTTGTTACCCTTTATTCTTTTCCTATTTTTTTTTTGGGTTAATTTTTCTTGTCGATCTTCTTTTCACTTTTTTACACTAACTTCTTCAATTCTGGGGGCGGGGTTTATGTAAGATTAATGAGAGTCTGAAGTCTGAGAAGATTTCCGGCGATGTTTATCACTCGGCGGAGATTTTACAAATGAATTACGCGGAAATGGAGAAGAAATTCAAGATTTATGTGTACCCAGATGGAGGTGAGTATACGAATTATCACACGATTTCTGGAAAATATGCGAGTGAAGGCTATTTCTTGAAGAACATCAGAGAAAGCCCGTTTCTGACACATGATCCAGACCGCGCACATTTGTTTTTCATTCCCATTTCTTGCCACAAAATGCACCAAAAGGTCTGTCTTTCTTGTTAGACCTCTTTCTTTTCTTGTGTTGTTGATCAATTTGCGTATATATGTTTTGTTAAAACCCCCACAGTTTTCTTCTCCACGTAGTGAAAAAAATCCCTTTAGTGTGTGTTTTCTGTGTGAAATTATTCCTGATACTCAGTGCCTATATACAGACAGAATAATACTGACTGAACCCAAACGTTGTACAGCAACGTGGAAAAGGAAGCAAACACCTGTTAATGAAAAGTTCTGTCCGCTGCTAAAAGACATCAAGTGTAAATATAAATAAAGCAAGGTTAGTACACTGAAAGTGAGATATATCTAATTGTTAAAAGAAACACATATATAGAGAGTTGAAGATAAACATATTTCTCAGATCAGTAGGCAAAATGCGAGGGATGGATGCAGATTATGGCGGATGGGGGTTGGGATCGGTGGTGGCAATGCTGTTTGTAGTGATACTTCTCATCTTTCTGCCGCTGGGAATGGGGCCTGGCCCGGTTCAACCCCCGGCTTTTTCTGTGTTGTTCATCATTCCATTGTTGATGGCTGCCATTCTCATCTTTCTTTATCATGCCTCCAGGAATACTCATAATTGAATTCTACAGATTTTGTTAGTCTCTCTTATTCCTAAGATCCATATGAAGTTTGTTTTTGTACTGGGAGAGGGTGGTATTAGAATTAAAAGTTTTGGGCTTTGCTATGGCAACCTAATGTAACTTTCTGGGATTTCATTGAAATGTATCAATGATGTTTGATGATATCATTTTTGTCTTCTTTTATTGGCTTAGTTTAATTTCTTGTTTTCCAGATTGGGTTTTCTTTTTCTCTTCTTTTTTTTTTTTCCTTTTTGTTTAATTGTAAATATAAGAATATAATCATGTATAGTTTTGCCGTAGGATGTAATGGATGATTGTGGTCAGTATTGAGGAACGTCAACAAAAGTGTTATTCATGTAGTTGCTGTAAATTAGAACTCTGTTTTCACTAGTTACATGCATATGGATGTTTATCAACTAATAATATTTGGAGCGACACTATAGTGGACCCGATGATTTGCACAGGGCACGTGGTTTCACCACCCACCCCATGCAATCCCACTGTCGTGGATGGATTGAGTGTGTTTGCATCCGGTCCGTCCAAAAATATCATTAATCTTTACTTTATATCAGTTCATAGAACATAATGCATGATCAAACACAAATTTGAAAAGACGATCTAAAATATTGATGATAAATTGTGTTAATAAAAGCAAAATATGATCATGTTTCAGTTGGCATTTCTTTGGTTTTAATGGAAATCCCTTACGCCCAAAAAGTTAGCCAAATGGGTTTTCAAGTTTTGCGAATAAAACTGGATTTTCTTCTTGCATATACCTTATCCTATTTTTATTCTTTCTAATGCTATTTTCAGTTATCATCTTATGAGGAAATGGCATCAGTAGTTCAGAAATATGTCGAGGGCCTAATCCTCAAGTACCCCTTTTGGAATAGAACTTTGGGGGCCGATCACTTTTTCCTTACTTGTCATGAAATTGATGTACGTGCAACTGAAGGAGTTCCACTGCTGGTCAAGAACTCAATTCGGGTCGTTTGTTCACCAAGCTATAGTTCTGGATACATCCCACATAAAGATGTTTCACTTCCCTTAGTAATGCTGCCATTTTTAGGACCCGCAGGAGGAAATGACAGAGAAAAGAGGTATTCCATTGCTGCATTTTAATAACTATAACACATTGGTACAGAAGGAGCTGATATGATGCAGCATTTTGAGCAGGACAATATTGGGTTACTGGGCAGGCACTTGCAACTCTGATTTAAGAGATACACTGGTGAAACTATGGAGTAACGACCAAGAACTTGACATCCAGAATAGAACACTATACAGGGCTGGCAGAATGGAGAAATTCTACAGAGCTAAATTCTGTTTCTGCCCCGTTGGGTCTAGAGCCACTAGCAGTCGCATCACAATGGCAATTCACTATGGATGCGTTCCTGGTAATTCAATTAATTCACTATCTAACTTTGGTTATTTTCAGGGAAAGAAAAAAAGAATCACAAGACCATCAAACAAGTTTTAACATCTGTTTTACAGTAATCCTGGCAGATTTCTTGGATTTGCCATTCAACAACGTTCTTGATTGGCAAAAATTCTCTGTTATTCTCAATAAGGGCGATGTTTACCAACTCAAGGACATTTTGAAGGCCAAAGCAGGTGAAGATTTCAGAACACTACACAGCAATCTAATAAAGGTAAATCAAATTTACATCTCCTTCAATTTTAACTAACCACAGTACTACTAATCTTTCTCCCAATGTAGTGTGAATGTTTAATTTATTTGTTATTTGGGGTAATCAGGTGCAGAGACATTTCCGGTGGAATACACCTCCTGTGAAATATGACGCATTCCATATGGTCCTGTATGATCTCTGGTTGAGGCGAAATGTGGTCAAATACTAACTACTATACAAGCCAACTACTGGGTTTGAAAAATGTGAGGCAGATAAAGCACATATGCATTTCTGCACTTTAATTTTCTCTAGCACGAAAAAATTAAATCTCATGTAGAAAATGAGGCAGGTGTAGTACAAGTGCAATTCCTGATTAGCATTTCATTTCATAGAAACATCAAATCTGCGAATCTGATTCCAACATAAATGGGGAACTACTTAAACACAAGAGATAGAAAAGGCCTACATGTGTTTCGTATATACTTGCCAACTAGTGCAGAACATATATGTACAATCTCACATATCAAAGAAGTTGAGAGATATTGTACAGGGCCCACTTATCAGCACCATTTGAAATTGCAATGGCAGCAGGGAAGGCAACTTCTTACTTGCCATTGAGCAGTCAAGGATTAGTTGTCAGATTTAATGACATTGGCAGGAGTTATGACGGTATCTTCTCTGTTTCCTTCACCATTGAGCTGTGAAGGACAAAAGAGCAAATAAACAGCAAAAAACAGAAAACCTAAACTCATTTTATAAATTTTAGTAATATGAGAAAATTTTGAAAGATTGAAGCCACTTACAACTTCACCAGCCTTCATGACATGATGCTGCATTCCATTAATGGGAACTTTTGAAAGGTCTCTCAGGACTCCCTGCGACATTTGGAGTTCCAATAAGTTGACCAGCAAAAGCATCAGTTTGTATTAAGCTATCCTAACTGGAAACTTGCCAATTGCCATGATTATAATGGTTAGCTAGCAGGGAATGTTGATGTATATCATACTTCCACACAAAACATACGATTGTTTCCTGATAGGACTTCCACTTAACAAAAGAGGGTAAAAATTTATATACATCGGTAAAATGAGATTCCTGTGGTGCGTAGCTAATGTAGAACAGGTAGGGAACAAATTCTTAGATGAAAATGGCTTGACTAAAGGTAGAAGAGAAAATTAATTGAAGATTTGAAAATTGTGAACAGCAAATAAAGGAGAAAAACCTACAGAACTAGCCATTCCTCTCCAAAAACCATTGCAGCATTGCAACCACCTTCTTCCAAAAGCAAAAAAGGGTTGTTCAGGGAAATGAAGGGGAGCACTAATTGGGGTGGAGATATTTGAAAGACAACTCACCAAGTACCATACAATACAACCTAAGATATAACTAGAAGGGCCCAGATTTGAAGTTCCTAATTTGAAGGAAAAGTTGATCCAACAGTTTTTTCCAAATCAGATTGCACCTGTTGAAGAACATTTCTACTGGTACAATATGTCAGAGAAGAAGGGTGAAATTTGCCAAGACAAAATTGATTGCCTTGGAAAAGATTTGGTGTAGGAAGATTAAAGAGGATTTGGTGAACCCCTATCAAAAATTGGCAAGAGATAAAGGCATTAAGGAAGCTTCCAGAGATGGCTGGTTACTCATTAGATAGTACCATATTTGTGCTTAAGACATAGAATAAAAATAAGGATAACATGATAGTTTTTCTTTAATAGGAAATGCACTTCTAGAAATGCATATCTTGGCCACCAAGCTTGTTCTAGCTAAATGAAACTGAAAAAGGAACAATTCAAACACACAGAAGATCAGAAAGTAGGGAAAAAAGGGTAAAAAGATAACAATAAGAACAATAAAAAAACTCATAGCCACTCTAGCCAACATTAATACTTCACCCGCACCTTGTTGGCCCACTTGAGACCACATGCATTGCACAGAGTTCTTGGCCCATCTGGTCCACGTCGCATCATAGGAGTGGACTTCGAGCTAATCCCACAATGCCTACATCTGTTGAAAGTCGAGAAGGAATGCATTATTTCTAAGAGAGTCACAAAGGCAACAAAACTGAAAAAGAGATCTCTATGACTCAAGTGCATCTCAATCCAATGATTCAGTTTTCTCATCCAAAATATGAGCACAAAAGCAAGGGAAGCTGTTCAGCATCAGCAGGTAGGATATACCGAACCCAAAAAAGTTCAAAATCTCGACACTCACGAGGTTTCCTGCTCTTCTTGGCCAGAACTTCCATTACAATCTGCAGAAGATGATCCCAGATCGTCAGAAACTGACTTGGATGATGTGAACTGACCTTTCTTACGCTGCATCCTGGCAGATTGCATATGCACAAGATATAGATGAATTGTAAGATGAGCAAGTTGATGAGTCGGCGCCAAACATTGATGTGTCAAAGCAAAGTGGAAACAGATAAATCTGTTAAAACTCACTCTGCAAACAAAATTCTTATGCCAGATCCACACATCACGATTTGAACAGTCTACATGCACAAACCAGGGATGACAAGAAATTTCTTGGGGCGCAATTTTTTGAAATTTAAGGTTCGTTACAGTAAAGTTGTGAGTGATGAAAGCATACACATCTATTGTTCGTTTAAAATCTGTTTCTCTTGTTAGCAACCCAAAATAAGCACTTAATTATATGCCACATTACATAAGCACAATCTATTTGACATAAATTTATATATTTGAACACTTGGCTGGTTGTCTTTTAATATCCTTCAGAGTTGTCCCATTCTCAACATTAGTTGGAGACATCACTCAGTCTTGATATTGACATTCAGATACAGCCCAAGGATGGAAAAATGTAAGGGAAGGGCCAATCATCAACCAATCTCCTCATCCTTTTGAAACCAACATCCCAACCATGTGAATATAGCAAAATGAAGTGAATACCCAAACTAAGGGGGAAGGGATTTTTGATTGACCAAAAAAACCAAGAACTAAAGGAGCGAATACTAAAAGCAAGTTCAAATACCCAAATGCAAATTAAATGAACAGAATGAAAAGAGAAATATATATCAACATATATGACCACTGTGCTCAAGAAACTAGAGTATCATCAGAAATTCTTGGCATATATTTCCCATACCCCCTGCCTTCAATCTTTGTTGGAAATTAAGTGATCTATGGTAAGATAATGCAGTCAAAAGACTTTGTTGAGTGTTATAAGCCATTCAGGCAAAATTGTAAACACGAATTTAATTGTTAGAAAAGGCTCAATGTCATTCAAATCACAATTCAGTAAAAAAAAATTGAATCGTGAAAATCAGGCAACAAGATATTTGTTCACTGTGTCAGATTGCAGACAATTATGCAATGGAGTACATGGAGCAATAATGATCCATCATTCTTGGACTACTATTTCTGTAATACCTGAGAGCAACTTCCTTGCGAACAGCATAACGAATCTTTTTATCAAAACATCGTTCTTTCCTCTTCTCTCTAAACCGGTTTAAAGAGGCAGCCCTTTGTGGTTGATTCGACCTTCCGGGATAATCACACGAATTCTATTGAAGTAAATGCGAAAGTTAAACAGACAATAAAGCTGATGCTATGTTACGAGACTTCAGTCACTGAAGATTGAACTAGTTTGATCATACCCTATGGTTTTGAGAAGTCATACCGGGAGTAGGAATACCAGTGGGTACTTCATACCCACCCAATAGCAACAAAACTGCCTGAACCTGAAATATGAATAAAGAAAACAACTATTACTCCTAGAATCCTTACAAAAGACAATTACCAGAACATAATAAGGCCTTCTTCGCCAATGAACACACACAGCACTTTAGGTTCTTAAATTGGCCAATAACTCAGAGAAGTGTTATAAAACCACAATGCAATACATTATAAGAACAATAACTCAGAAAACTTTTAACAGAAAAATGAAGGACCTAGGTAACATAGATTAGGTCATCCGCATGCGAGTTGAACCAACTGCAAAAATGAAGTTTGCTTCATAGCAATCACCAGCTATTTCAAATGAATTCTAAACGATTTGAATTAATTGGGGGAACAAAAAATCATACAATTAACAGGTTCAGCTAAATTTAAGTGTAAAGACTTAGAAACACAAAATTGCATTCAATGGAGACAAAATAAATAGGGAATTGATTAAAAAAAACAGAAAAAAAGCGCAACCTTTTCCGGAGAAACTGAGTCGAAAACATAAACTTCGCCCTGAAACGATAGCGTAAGCTGATCGGCGCCACCTTCTCCGGCAGCAGGAGCCTCAGCCGGAGCCATACCCGAGGCAAAAAGAGCGTGAGACCCAGCCGCATCGACGGCCTCCATGACGTCACCTCCAGCAAGCGCGTGGGAGGGATGGGAGTTGTTCGTGGGGTCGTATCTGATCTGGGACGGCGGATTGTCTATAGTGCCGTCCCCATTAGAGCACTCAACGACGTCGTCGTCGTCTTCGTCCTCGTCGATATGAGTTGTACCCTGGTGGTGGTGATGGTGTTGTATGTTGGAGGTATCAATCATGGAGGCGTGTGGTGGTCCGTACATGGAAGCCCCTGAAGATTTGTCTGAGTCAACTGTGGAGGTGTAAATCTATTTATCTTTATTAATTTAATTGTAAATCATTGTGTGCGATGATTTAATAATATTATTAATTACTAAATGTTTGGATAATTGCCCTGGTTCCGAGGAGATTTTACGGGATTTGCCATTAGCCCCAATTTTGAAATATTTTGTTCGGCACTAATTTCTTCCTGATGACCATTCAATAATACAGAGCCACAACTTCAACATAACCTGTGAGAATATGCAACTGAACGAAGGAGGATGATCTGCGCTCCGCCTGCCTGAACTCCTAGCTTCCCTCTAAGAAAAAAGCTGGAATTCTCTTTACTTCAATGATCTTAATAAAGTATTTATAGAATATTGCATTCAATCTCTTGGTAGGATTTAACTTTCAATTCTTTGAATTACTGTTTTTTTTTTTCATTAAAATGTACTTCTCAATTTATTGGACCCCTACTTGCTGTGAATCACTTGTGTTTTATTGGGACTCCTCAATCCCACTTTAACCAAAATTTCAATTTAGGTTGGTTAAACCAAGTCAATTCAATAACTCAAGTAATTCATATGAATAATTTGTCAGGGGTGGCAATTCAGGTGGGTTGGGTTCAGGTTAGATCGAAGTAGAAGTATTATGTAAATTTGCTTCACTTGAACCCAACTTTTTTAATTTTCAATCCGATAAGTATAAATCCAAATCCAACCCACTCCAAATCAGGTCGATCCGGGTCAATTTGTTTATGAATTTGGCTAATCCAATAATCTGAAAACCCACAATCCACCCAACTCATTATAAAAATCATGTTTTTTAATGGCAAAAAAATTGATAATGTCAACTATATTTTTTTATTATTTGCTGATTTGACTTCTATAGTTCATTATCATGAGCGCATAAATACTTGTATAATATGAATAATATTTGAATAGGTATCAATTTAGTGGATTTGAAGACCTATACTTTTTTGTATCATAAACTACGCACAACCTTCTAATTTTGCAGCACACACTAACATTATCATATGATGAAAAAATTGTTATAATTCTCCAAGTAAAAGCAAAACACAACATTTAAATTCTAGAATTGCTAAACACATCATAGTTTACCAAAATCTAAAAGCTAAAAACTCTAGTTTTTAATGAATTGAAACTATAAATTACACAATATTAACAAAAATATAACACACAAAAAATAGGATCAATAGTAAAAATTATTAAATTGAAAAATTATTTAGGTAAGCCAGATATTAAATCAATCTTCATGCAGACATAATAAAAAACCATCCCTATTCACTAGATCTAGGAATGCTAATTGTGTTAATTTTGGTTATATTCAATAGAAAGAAGACATTACAATAAAATTACTCGACTGAGGAATAAAAGGTATCTATAGAGCTCTATGAATACATGTGTATCAAGGCAGCTGGACTTGAAAAAAATAAAATTTCCTCTAGAGCCAAGTGGGCGAAGAGATAAAGAATAAAGGAAAATGAGCAGTAGTGGTTGGGCATAAGACAAAAAAATAAAACTAGAACTTCATTTATTTTAACCTTTTCTTTGGGCATTTTAAACTTTTAGTAATAGTTTGATATAATAATAGTCAATAAATTTAAATTTTAAAATATTTAGTTTATATTTATTTTTTTATATTATGTGAGTCGGATTAGATTGGGTCACGTTGGGTTAATAGGTCATCCAAAAGGCAAGTTCGGGTTGGTTAGGTCAACCCATGACCCAACCCAAATCCATCCAAAATTTTTGGGTTGTATTTCAGGTCGAACCAATTTTAACAACTTGGTAAGTTTCAACCCAAACCTACTAATTTTGTGTCGGTTTCATGTCGGATTCTTGGGTTGGGTTAGAAATTGCCTTCCCTATAATTCGTCCCTTGGCTTGTATCCCTATAGCATCAGTCTCGTATATTATGCGGAAGGTCTCGTGTTCAGCTTGAATGGGCGCCATTGACTGGCTTTTTGCTCAAGTTGAGCAGCATAAGTTTCACATGTAAATGTAAAGACATGATTCGAATCTAACAAACTTTCGATGTGCATATATACATAAACACTATTCAACCGATTCCAGATGGGACCATAGACCTATAGGGCCCTTAAACTTGATTCAATATTAGTTTGACCTATTGAGGACATTAGTAGTCATAATATGTTCTTCATGATCACCAAGAGACATAAACATGAATAGGGTTCTGCCATTTGTGTGGACAAGAAGGTCTTCTGTATAACTCTATAACTCGGTGTTTTAAGGAGAAGTAATGGGATCGCAAGTTGATTTGGTATATCTCGCTGCGAAACAACAATTAAGTTGATTTGCATAATTAAGTTGAGCCACGAAAAATGTCAAGTTCATCAATATATAATCATTGTTTGGCACAAAGCATTACTTCTTCCAAACAAGACAAAAAAAAAAAAAAAAAAAAAATCTTCCACAGGCATTTCCAAATAAATAACAACAAAAAATGAAGTACGAAACAAAAAATCATAACCTCCCCACAAAAAAAAAATTGGTGTGAAGTAGCAAGTTCATGAGAAAGATGATCTGATAGCTTAAGTGGAATAAACAATCCCGCTATTGGATTGCACGAGCCAAGTTTATTTTTTGCGTTTCTGTTTCAAGTTTTCTGGGAACAACGTTTTTACTGCTAAAACTTACCTCGTACATTATGGTGGAATGTATAGTTGATGGTCAGTACCTTACTTTTAAATGGTTTTATTTTAGCTTGAGAATTGCTAAAATATTGTTCTTGATAGAAAAAAATTAATTAATGGATTTTCTCAAAGTTCGAAATGGAATAATCTTGATGATGTTTATTTTTTACAGATATTAATTGTTTCTATGCATTTATAGAGTTACGGTTTATTTTTAGTGGGTTATGTAAAAGTATGGAATTGTGCACTGTATAGAGAAAATAACTTAGCACCTGATTGAGCCCCTTCAAGTTTTATTAACTGATAAATGATTGGTGAAGTAGAGATCACTTTAATGACTTGTTGGGATGCTAATAAGTTGTGACCATGTTTCCTTGCCTTGTTTGGTTTCTTGTTTATGCTACTTCATTGGTATTTGATAGATGGATTTCTCTGGACTGATACATTATTTGTCATTTGTTCTCAGAAATGATTTTCATGCCAGCATTATGTAGATAGGATGGAGTTAATATAGTCAAAGATAGAAATTTCTGGTTGTTGCAGTTTCGAACAGCATTGTTTCTTATTTTATGCTCATTTGGAAGCATCGTTTCCCGCATTTAGTATTTGGTCGTTTGCTTCTCCTTTTCTATTCCGACAATTAAATATTAGGTTAGGAGAAATTATGATTTCATGTATGTATTATTTATTATATGGTGTTGCATTGCAGGTAATGGAGATGTAAAACTACAGAAGATGCATGCGCATAGAGGACATATCTTAACCAGTTAAATAGCTTTTTTGTGAATGAAGATGGCGTATTCCCTCCAGTCTTGTTTCCAAAGTTGACTTATTTAGAGAATAATAGAGTTAATGTTTAGCTTATGTATGTGGTATTATGTCGACAAGATCTGTTATGATGATATGCTATTTGTATTTTAAAAAATTATTATGATTGTTGTTATCGTCAAATTTTATTACTTGTTAAACAATATGTGGAGTCTTTTTAATTTTAGGAAAGATTATAAATAATTATTGTATAAATAACAAAAGTATATTAAAAAATTTTGCGTGACCCTAACAAAAGAAATTCGAATTATTTTTGATTTTTTTGCTGTGAATGTTAATTGTAACTAAATTAACTTCTTCTACGATCATCTAGCATTTAGCAAAAGATGGTTTTCTTTAAACACGTATTTGTCACGGAAATTGTACTATATCAAAAGCTATAAATTTCGTAGCTAAAGGTATTTGCTACGAGCTATTACTGTAACAAATGATTGGTCATGACAGTATTGTCTATTGGGCTAAATCTGTAGCTTTTGCTACAAATTTTGGCTATTTGCTACACATTTTGAACCATAATAAAAGACATTTTTTGTTGTAGTGATTCCAAATAGGATTGTACACATTAGTTGGTTAGGATGGTTTCTTCGTCCAGAAAAATTGAACTATATTTATTATGCAATTTTATCATATATAAAACTTACCCTTTTTTAATTGTTGATAGAATAAAAATTTATGAAAAGTTAAAAAAAAAATTGTAACTATGTCTCGTTTGAGGATTTTGGTGAGAAAAAAAAATGTTAAAAAAGGTCATTTCAATTGTTTGGCTTGTGAAGAAAATACTAAAGAAAACTTGATGGAAAATATGATATAACAAAAGAAAAGGGCTAAAATCTTTTTACCTTTTTATGTTATTCGAAATAGGCAGTTTATCCTCTTGTGAAAAAGAAAAGGGTGAAATGCTCCCTTATGTTTTTAAAATTTGGATCACTGCCCCCTTCTACCTATTTGAATTGAATTTTATATTGAAAGGACAAAAATACCCTCATATATCTATATAATTGCTCTATATCCTCATGTTTTTCTTTTTCTTTCATATAATCTAAATTAAATAATTGTATATTTATAACATATCTATATATATAATATATTTTTTATTTTGTTTAATATAAAATTAAATAATTTTTTATTAAATATACAACATACTTATATAAATTAAATACTATTTAATATTTATAAAATTCTATATACATATTGATATAGGATAGTTTAATAGGCCTAGCCCAACAAGTTTTTGACCTCAAATAAGGCCCCCAGGCCCACTTAATATGCACGGCCCAACGTCACTCATGGAGCCAGCTGAGCCAAAATCACTCGACCATAGTTGTTTGGTCGATCGAATATCCCTCGCCTCACTTAACGAGAGGCTTTAAATCGCTTCAT
>JACGDI010005789.1:68661-79222 GCA_014898725.1 Jacaranda copaia
CCCTAGGCGAATTAGCCCAAACACAACCTAATTCACTAAATACGACTTTCAACCTCATTATTTTGGCGCCGTTTGTGGGAATCTTCATATTGCAACTGAAAAATAATGAACACAGGAAGAGCCGCATCTAAGAGGGAGGGTAATAGGAGGTCTGCATTTCCATCTCCCCCTCTACCCCAACAAGGTTCACATGCTCCAGGTCTCAGTGCCCCCCAGGAGCAAATAGTAACATTGATTATACCCTAATTGATGTAATTGATAAGCGAGCAAATCTATACTCAAATTTCTGCCCAACTTTTCGCCGTATTAAATAGACACACCATCGTGCCATCCCTGGCTAGCAGTGCCACTCTAAAACTGCCTCCACCAGAAGAAGAGTCCCCTAGGGACAGCCGTAGTTGTTAAGAGTCTAGGTGGCTACCAACCAGACATGAAGCCAGTCCTAGACGCCCCCAGGGAGAGAGGGCACGACTGGAGCTAAGGGAGGAAATTGTGGACTCCGTTGATCATCACATTCAACCTAATCGAGTCCCACAGTGCGATAGGGTCAAACGTTCCATACGTGACCATTATGAAGAAATAGAAAAATCTGCAGACCTTGCGGCCCAGTCTATTTGAGCCTTGCAATGCAATAGGATCGAGCGCAAAAGACCCTGTTTTGATTGAAATGCCACCCAAGTTGATAGGAAGGCATGAGAAGAGGTCTCCTATCAAGTTCAACAATTAAACAGATGTTTCAATGAGATTTTGAGGAGAAATACTGAGAGAGCGCCCAACCCAAAGGGCCTATAGAGGTCTCATCGAGAGAGAGACTCCCCGTTCATCTAGGAGATTATCAACGAGTGCATTATTGATGGTGCAAAAGTCCCGATGAATTGCCAAGATACGATGGCTCGACAAACCCCAATGAGCACTTGATGCAATTTGAGCATATAATGTTGCTGCACAGGCACAATGAGTATATCTATGCTAAGATACTGGTGACAACTTTTCAAGGCATCACATTCGATTGGTTTGTAAAGCTAGAGCCCTTGATGATATACTCATACAACTAGCTTTGTGATAAAGTTTTGCACCAGTTCGCTAGTCGGAGAAAGGAGAAACTCTCCCATACCCATCTCTATCCAGTTAAGCAGAATAAGGGGGAGTCCCTCCGTGACTTCTTGATGAGGTTCAATATGAAGGTCCTCAAAATAAATAATCTTAGGATTGAGTTCTTGATTGATATGTTGTTTCTAAGGCTCAGACATAAGGAATGCGCTAATGCATTGGTGCATGAACGCCTTAGGTCGAGGAGCTCGACTTAGTGAAGAGGTACATAACCCAAGAGGATATGAGCAAGCTTAAGTTCAGATCCTTTGAGGTCGACAAGAAGAAGAAGAAGAGAGACAACCAAAAATACAGAGAAAGAGGCCGATCTCTAATAAAATGCTTTTATAACTACACTTTATTGAACATTTCCAGGAGAGAGCTTTTGTTTGCCATTTTACATGATAATTTCTTCAAAAAATTGAGGAAGCTGACAAAGAATGAAGCAATGAAAAAATCAAAAAAGTATTGCCACTTCCACAAATAGAAGGGACACGACACTGATGAATGCTTCAACCTCCAGGACGAGATTGAGAGGCTTATCAAACAGAGCCACCTCAAAAAATATATAACTATGGACGTGCAGGTTGAAGGGGGCAAAACCAACCAAACTCCCTATAGAGAAAGGTTGGTTAGCCTAAGGAGAGAGGACAAAGGAAAAAAGCCAGCCCACAATGATCGCCTGCCTATTCAAGGAGTGATTGATATGATTGCGGGAAGTCCCACTAGGGGGACTCCAAATTAGCCAGAAGGCAAACTTAAAGGAGGTTGGAGTTGACCAAAACCTTACCAGTCGAAACAACATTCCATTTATCAACGAGCACAGAGCCGATTTCCTTTATTGATAGCGACTTGACCTACCTCAAGGGAAAGAATATCAACCACAAAGTTGAATGTCCTGTGGTAGTCTCTGTGAGATTGCCAACTTTGAAGTGAGGAAGGTTTTAGTCAATAACGGCAACTCAGCCAACATCATTTTCCTCTCCACCATGAAAAGAATAAACATGGGGCAGTTAAAGTTCGAGCCCGTGCGAACCCCTCTGGTTGGGTTTGAGGGGTCAGAAATCATTCTCGAAGGATCCATCAACCTATTGACATCATTTGGGGATGCACCATGTAGAAGGATATTAATGGTTAACTATACGGTGGTTGATGCCTAATTTGCTTACAATGTTATTATTGGTTGACTAGCCCTAAATGATTTTCGTGCCATTATGTCGACCTACCACATGAAGGTTTAATTCCTAACCCTAGTAGGTATAGGTGAGCTATTGTGCAACATCAAGGAGGCTTGGAGGTGCTACAACATTTCAGTAGAGTCAAGCGAGCAGAAGACTTGATCACAATTGAAGACCTTGGGAGACGTCTCTGTAGCGAAACCCAAGGAAACCTATGCCAAAAAGAAGAGAAAATTGGAGGATATTTGGGTGGAGCTCGTTGGGGAATTTAAAACTATCGAGCTAGAACAAGAAAACCTCGACAAGATAACTCGCATCAGAATGGATATAGTCCCCCCACCTGGAGTGCCTTATGGTTGATTTTTGAGAAGAAACATTAATATTTTTGCATGGAAAGCATCCAACCTCCAGGAATCGACCCCAACGTGATCGTGTACCCCCTTAACGTTGACCTCTCATACAAATCTATCAGACAGAAGATAAGGACATTCAATACCAAGAGGACTCAAATCATTGAGAAAGAGGTCAAGAAACTTCTAGATGTAGGATATGTTGTAGAAATTCAATATCCTTCTTGGCTTTATAATGTTGTACTCGTCCTAAAAAATGAAGGACAATGGTGTATGTGCAATAATTTTATCGATTTAAATAAAGCATGCCCTAAAGATCCTTACCCTTTGCCCTAAATAGATTTATTAGTAAACTCCACCGCTAGTTGTGAGTTGTTGAGCATGATGGATGCGTTTCAAGACTACCATCAAATATTTATGACTCCCAAGAATAGGGATAAAACTTCTTTTATTGTTTCTAATGGGGTATATTGCTTTTTAGTTATGCCTTTTGGACTGAAAAATACAGGAACAACTTACCAAAGGCTGGTCAATTTTATGTTTAAAAATAAAATTGGCAAGTCGATAGAGGTGTACGTCGATAACTTGATTGTGAAGACGGAAAAGGCCCAAGATCATTTGCTTGACCTTAATCACACCTTTGAAATTTTGAGAGCATTTAGTCTAAAGATGAATCCGAACAAGTATATGTTTGGAGTCCGCGAGGGTAAATTTCTGGGCTATATGGTTAGTCAGCGAGGCATTGAGGCCAATCCACAGAAGATTTAAGCTGTTCTCGACATAACTCTTCCTCGAATAGTCAGGTACGTACAGAAGCTGGTTGGGAGGATTATTGCCTTAGGTAAATTTATTGTAAGATTAACAGACAAGAGTTTACCTTTCTTCAAAATTCTCAGAAACACCAAGAAGTTGGGTTTCTAGTAGAGTGAACAATGTGATTAGGCGCTGGTAAGTTGAAGCAGTACTTATCCTCGCCCCATATGCTTGTAAAACCTAAACTGGGAGAGGTACTTCAGATATACTTGGCAGCCTCTGAAGCATCGATCAGCTCGATTGTAGTCTCAACCAGAGATGGTAGCCATCGACTAGTCTATTATTATAGTAAATTATTCCAAAGACTGGAGCATAATTACATAGAGATCGAGAAATTTGCCTTGGCATCGGTCACTGTAGCTCATAAGCTGCGTCTATACTTTTAGCTTCATGCTATTATAGTGCTGACCAACCAGCCGTTGCAATAAGTGTTGTTGAAGCTTTACAGATCCAGAAGGCTAACCAAATAGGCCATCAAGCTGAGAGAATTTGACATTACCTTTCAGTCGAGAATAGCCATCAAAGTATAAGTTTTGGCTAATTTCATCGTCGAGTGAGTGGACCTACTAGAGAAAAATTATGAAGCCCCTCTTGTTTGGACTTTACACGTCGATGGATCATCGACCACATCTAGAGGGGGAGTAGAAGTAGCTCTTCATTCTCCAACAGTGGAAAAGTATGATTTTGCGATAAAACTTAACTATGCAGTCACTAATAATGAAACAGAGTATGAGGCCCTCCTTGCTAGAATGAGAATGGCGCTCGATCAGAGAGTCGACTACCTGGTTGCGATTACAAACTCTAAGCTAATAATAGAACAAGTTGAAGGAAATTTTGATGCTAAATATTCCAAAATGAGTTAGTACCTGGCCGAGGTTAGAAAATTGCAGCAATCATTCAAAAAGTTCACCTCAGTCAGGTAACTCAATCTGAGAACGAGCAGGCGGATGCCTTGTCGAAATTTACAAGCTTGACTAGAGGCATGAGAGATACGACAATAACATTTCTGGTCGCTAATAAGCCATCGATTGACCAATTTGGGGAGAACCCAATAGAAAGCATCGAGGAGACAGTCCCTTTATGGCAAGATCCAATCAAACTCTACTTGAGCCATGGCACAATCCTAGAGGACAAAAATAAGGCTTAATGCCTTTGAAGGCAAACTGCTAAATTTACACTTGATGAGCACAGCCAATTGTATAAGAGGTTGATTTCTGGACTGCCCCTAAGGTGCTTGGATCCCAACTAGGCTCTTGAAGTATTACAAGACATTCATGTAGGCATGTGTAGTAACCATTCTGGGGAAAGATCCCTTGTGCACAAAATAATTAGATACGGATACTTTTGGCCAATATTATTGAAGGACTTAGTGGATTTTGGTCGGAAGTGTACATTATGCCAAGTCCATTCAAACTTATCGCATCAACCCACCACACCCATGGTTAATGTCCAAATTCCTTGGCCGTTCAACCAGTGGGAGATAGACATTTTGGGCTTGCTGTCGAAGCAGACTAGTCAACGAAAACTCATAATCATGGTAGTCGAATATTTTACCAAATAGGTCGAGGCTGAGGCTATTTCAAAGATAACAGCCATAGCTATCAAGAGTTTCATTTAGAAGAACATCATCTGCTATTTTAGCCTACCTAAAGTCCTTATTTTAGATAATGTGACTCAGTTCTAGAGTAGGAGTACCAAGGTTGGTGCAAAGCCTTGGGGATCATCCAATACGTTATTTCAGTAGGCAATCCCTAATTAAATGGCCAAATAGAGGTAACAAATATAATGATTCTTAACTATTTGAAGGCTAGGATTTAGGATATTGGCTCGAGATGGGCAGATGATCTCCTAGGAGTGCTATGGGCGTACATGATAAGTCCTCGAACAACTACATGTTATAATCTTTACAATCTAGTCTAAGGGTCTGAGGCAGTAATTTCTTTTAAGCTCATTTAACATACGTCTCGAGTCATTCACTTCTACCAACTCAGAAATACATCAGAAAGAAAGCTCGACCTAGAGATTATCGATGAGTGCAGGCAAGATGCGTATAATACTATGCAGCACTACAGGTTAAAGATGGCAGAGAACTATAACAAAGGGGTCAAGCCGTACTGTTTTAAGGTTGGAGATCTCGTTCTAAAAAATGTGAAAGTTTCCAAGAATGTTGGCAAGCTCGACCTAAAATGGAAAGGGCTGTATACCATTATAAAAATGTCAAAACATAACAACTACATACTTGCTAATATGAAGGGGGATGAACTCCCTCGCTCGTGGAATGCCATTAACATGAGAAAGTTCTACATCTAACATTGTTCTATAATCGTCCTAATATTCTTTGCTATGAATAAAGTTCCAGCAACAGTACGACCATTTCTTTGCATTAGCACAACCATATCTACCTTGCATCATCCTAAGATTTAAGTCGACCTCGTAGTCAATGGATAAGCAGCTTCATGTTGCCACATAAGATTAAAGTTGACCCTGTAGTCGACAGATAAGCAGCTTCGTTCTGCCACCCAAGATTGAAGTCGACCCTGTAGTTGATTGATAAGCAGCTTCATGCTGTCATTCAAGTCTTGCGTCGACCCCACAGTTAATGTAAAAGTAGTTTTACACTGCTAAACCAAAGTTTGAAATCGATCACGCAGTTGACCTATAATAGCAATAGGTACAATGTAATTGACCTAGTAGTCTATCAATAAGTTGACCATAAAGTAATGAAAATCAATTACTGTTGTAAAAAATAGACTGTTATGAATGCTTTAGCAAAACTATACATCTCTCAACGTTAAGTAGAATTGACAATGATGTTGTTAGATTTTCTTGATAATTATCTTGATAACTGACTAGGTTGTCAACTATTCACCCATGCTATCGCAAAAATAAAGTTGCATTCGACAAGAAGCATCAAACTCATTTCAACAACACAAATGAGGGAAAGGATTTTTCAAAAAATTCATTACAATTCTATTACAAAAAAAAAAATGAGAAAGAGAAAGAAAAGAAACAGCATCAAGCTCAAACATCAGCTTTGGTTGGACTTGGCTTGGTCACCCTTTGGTTTGTTTGAATCGAGCTTCAATAGCATGGATGCGAGTGGCAGAATAGTTTATGGTGGTTGAGAAGGCCTCATGAGGTCAATCATGTAATCAGTCGAGCACAGCACGTACTGCGTGCATGTCGACCTATTTTTCCCTTAGCTAGACAGCAAGGTCCTCGACGAAAGTGAATTTGTTCGCTAACTCCTCCAGCATCGCATCGACCTCAATCTTTTTCTGTTGAGCTTCAGACATAGGTTCAATGGGCGCATTGGTCGTGGTATCCTTTTCCTCGGCCCTATTGACCCTGCCTTTCTCAAATTCAGGATAAGATTGCAAATTATCATTGAGAGCAGAGCTTATCTTACTCTTATCATAGGGCTAGAAAGCGTAGCCCAGGCACTCGAGCTGCTTGATGGCCTTATGGAATACCTCGCGAGCATTATCAATTGACATAATTACGCTTGTTTCCAGAAAGATTGAGCTGAAGATGAACTATTCCACCATCTTCCGGCACATTATAAGGAGCTATCAAGTGAAAGCCTCATATGCATCCTTGATTGCCTTTGCGTGACCCACCACTTGACCTGAGGAGTAGCTCATTTGTAGGTTTAAACGAGCCTTTTTAATTATGAAGTCTATTCGAATCTTCTCCTCGATCACCTGAACAAGTTGCTGATATTTAAAGTTTAGCTGCTCATTGAGCTTGGCAACCTCTTTTATTAGCTGGTTAACTCAGAGCTGGGAAGGCTTGAGTTGAACCTTGAGGGTCTCCACATCCCCTCTGCTTTGTAGCTCTTCTCGATCAGTTAAGGCTAATTCTGACCACTGAAAGAGATTGTATACCAGTTAGCCCATCTAAAACACAAGAGTGTCAGTGTATAATACAACTATTGAAAAGCAATTTGACAAGTAATAGTCGACCTCATACTTACCTGATTATAGTGGCAGGCCAAAGCCTTGAGGACCCCGACCTGACTCCAGTTCATTAATTTACGTTGATATGTGGAAAATAGCCCAGTTATCATTCGTTTAAAGGCATCACCGCTCGTCAACCCCCCTTGAAGGATGGAGGTTGAGTCGGTTACCTCCATGTTGGGGTAGGGCCCAAAATGGGGTGATGGCAACCGAAGAAGTTGGAATAGCACCCTATCGCTGCGCTTGCCAAATAGGTCGTAACCTATCACAGTCTTTTACTTTCCTTTATCGCCCACTATCCTTTTAGGCGTTGAGCTTCCCTGCTTGGTGATTTGCCTTTTGCCCCAACCTGTGAGGCTGCCTCGCACATGCTTTTCTGGTTGAACGGATCGAGGCTAGGGTGATTGTTTGATTTAGGGGGTGATGGGAGTGGTGGTTGATCGGGTCGAGTCGGTCGGCTCTACAGTAGGAGCTTCTCATCGAGCAGCTACTTGATGGCGTTCTTTATTCCTCAAGGTCCTAGCTTGAGCTTCTACTTGACTTTTGGCCATTATCTCTTCTCGATCTGCCAACAGAAATAAAATAAAGAATTAGAATTGAGCAGAAAGAATAAAAATTGCAGTCAACACAATTGATGAAGATCTCTACCTAGTTGATCACTCGTAGGTAGATCAAGCTTAGCTGGCAATAAGCTAGCCAACATTAGATACCTCTCTTCGATCAAAACTGAAGCCTCCATGTGCCCAAATTCAACCAAGTCTCGTATAAAGGTGTTAGGCCAACTAGGTGTTTGGTTCCCTGGCATTTCCTTATGCCTCTTCCACCACCCCTTTAGAATGTTAAAACCCCTAGCTCCCGAACTTAAAAAAAGTATTTTTTCCACTATAGGCCATACGAGGAAGAAAGGGCTACTAGGAACTTTTAATGTGGGCGTGCCGTTAGGTAATAGAAGCTGAACTCTTCTGTGCTACCCGACTTTCGAGATAGTGGTAAATAAAACACATTGGAAAAGTTGGCAAAGGATGCTGGCTAGTCGAACAAGTGCATCAACATAGCAAAGCTATATATGGTAGTGAAATAGTTGGGAAGAAGTTGGGTTATGCAAACCTTGAGGCTTACCAGGAGGTTGATTATTGTTTGGGCTAAAGGAAACTTAAGACCACACCTCAACTCCTCCTCTAACATCGTTATGCATCCCCTAGGAGGTCGATGCATTATACCACGAGCCTTAGGCACCAAAAGCTCATGTTCTTCAGGGATATGGTATATCTCCCTAATTTGCACTAGGTTGGCTGGGGATATCTTGGAAACTATTTCGGTATTGTGGTCTAGTGTGAATAATCGACCGTGTGATATAGGCGCCTCATTCAGGCCAGCCTCACCCTCAGACGTAGCCCTCTCAGTGCATGAGTTGCTTGAGCTACTTGAGCTTGAGCTACTGGTTGATGAGCTATCGAACTACTCTCACGGGTTGCTTCAAATGCACTTTCAACCCCAATTTCTCCCTAAAACGTTACACCCTTAGACCTAGTATTTTTGCTATATGAGACACTAGACATCTTCACATAGAAAAATGAAAGAAAAGATCAAATAGGCAGAAGAACTTACAACAAATATCCTGAAAACTTTAAGCACAGAAAGGATTTAGAGAGCTTGGAAGACAAAAACTCAACCAGAGATGACTTCAATAAAAGTGTAAATGGATGTATCCACCTTCTATATTTATAGGTATTGGACACGAGAACCTAAGTGGCAGTAATAATTATATTGCCAACCCTTGGTGCTTTGTATTCTGTGTTGTAACCAGCACATTAAATGCACAAAAATTATCAAAAATCTTAGTCAAGAATTCAAAAATCCCAGTTGAGAGGATAGAACCCTGGTTGAATGCGCATAACTGCCTCAAAACTGTTGTAACTGCCATAATCATTATTCAGTTTATCTACTCCCTGCTCCTACTCGTTGATAAGCTCGATTAGGACTGCGAGTGAGGGAAACTTATAATATGGGATAGCCTAATAGGCCTAGCCTAACAAATTTTCAACCTCAAAAAAGGTCCTTAGGCCTACTTAACATGCATGGCCCAACATAATTCTTGAAGCCAACTGAGCCGAAATCACTTGACCATAGTCTTCTAGTCGAGCAGATATCCCTCGACCACATTTAATGAGAGGCTTTAAACCACTTCATCTATGCAGCCATCCCTCTAGTTGAACTCCTAATCTGTTTGATGGTTGTTGATTAGAGTGCTTACTCTGGTGTTGACTCATATTCTTGCCGCATTTAATGTTCTGACAAGCAGCATGTCTTCTCATTAATGGCGCGTGCCATCCAGTACAGTCTCTATCACTAACTCTGCCACCAACTATGGCAAGGAGGCACTTGCCTAGAGAACTGTTCATCATGGAAACCAAGAGATGATGGCACCAGAATATTATCAGAATTGAAAATGACTAATAACACCCAGGCAATGACGAGAGCCCTTTACACTTGATAGAGGGCATATTAAACATATTATCCACCAAGAGAAGGCTATAAATACCTCACTTTCATCCAGTTTTCTGGTAATGCTAAATACATCATAACCTCATAATCTTTTGTTCGATTACCTTTTTTCAACCAGAACTAACTTGAGCATTAGAGTGTCTTTGCCAGGGGCACCTTGACTACTTTGACGTTTGTTGTTGTTGCAGATTTCAAATCTCGAGAAAGATTGCTGTTGGATCATTCGACCTCTCTAATCAAATTAGCCCAAACACAACCCAATTCACTAAATACAACTTTCAACCTCATTACATACATATATATAAAATTATCAAAACTAAATAATTTTATATTTATAAAATATATATCGTATTTACATAAATAAAATACTATATAATATTTATAAAAAATTATATTCATGCATATATATAAAATTACATATAGATAAAATTATATATATGCATATATGCATATTCATATCATATTTGTATATATTAAATAGTATTTATTATTTATAAAATTATATATACATATGTATATATAAATTATATACATATAAAAAGTTATATAAATACATATATGTATATAAAATTATTTATAACATATCTATATATAATATATATTTTGTTTTTTGTTTAATCTAAAATTAAATATTTTTTTTGTTAAATATATAACATACTTATATAAA
>JACGDI010005790.1:13673-23957 GCA_014898725.1 Jacaranda copaia
AAAAAAAATTTGGACAAAATTTGGTTGGTCGCTGGTGGAGTTGGCCAGCCAGCAGCCCACCAGCAGCAGCAATAGCTGTCCAGCTGGTTGGCTAGCTGGTGTAACCACAAAAAAAAAAAGAAAAGAAGAAGAAGAGAAAGGGAAAGGGGGAAGAAAAAAATGGGTGAGGAAATAAAAAATGAGGGTTTTAATTTCCCCCATTTGATTTTTTATTTTTTTATTTTTTTCAATTTCGTGACGAATTTTTTTGTCGTAAAAGTTAAATTTTGCAACAGATCTAAATTCATCGCAAAATTGCAATATTTGCGACGGATACGCAAAACACCTATTTTGAGATGGATTTAAAATTCGTCTCAAACTTTTGAAAAAATTCAAAAAATTGCGATGGATTATGAATCCGTTGCAAAACACCTATTTTGCGACGGAAAAATCCATCTCAAAATTTTGAATTTGTTCAAAAGTTTGCGACGAATTTTAAATCCATCTCAAAATAGGTGTTTTGCGATGGATATTTCCGTTGCAAAAATTGACGTTTGAAACAAATTTTTCTATCGCAATTTTTTAGTTACATTTTGCGACAAATTTTGCGACGAAAATATTTCGCAAAACAACATTTTTTTAGTAGTGGTAGGGAGGATTAACGAGCAGACCTTGTTTACCGTGCAGCACGCCTTAGCAACTTCAAAGCATCCGTACTATTGTCTGTAGTGTTCAGGCACATTTTTAGATTATTGCATTGCATGTATATAACAGCTCCAATAGGCCTATTTCATCAATAAGTAAATTCAGAATCATAGCAAATTATTATCTGGCAAGAATATCAAGATACTAAGTACAAAATGATCTTAAGGGCTTTAAGAAGCCAGTCCATTAAGTAACAAGAGTTTTACATACTATTGCATAGATGCAACTTAAATAAACACATGTATAATAGAACAATCGGTGCTAGGTATCATAATTTTAACAGTGGAGATAATGTGAATAGTGAAAAATACACAAGCTCGATGGACAAAATCATCAAATAATAAAAAATTGCCTTTTCAAACCTTTTTCAAGCTTGCATAGAGCATATAAAGTACTTGGAATGAGAGTGATATTTAAAAACTACTCTAGCTAAAACAAAAAAATAAAATCTCATGCTACAAGGACAGTTTCTTTCTGAGTGTAACAGTAAAGCATTCCCTTAAAAGCATCTTTTTGGTTTACTTTGGACCAAAAGATAGACTCTTCTTTGTTATCAAAAGACTGAGCTAATAGCAAAAGGAGAGTATGATATCATGAAGTTATAAATAGAAGTAAACATCTAATAATTACAATTGAAGCTGGGTTAAAGCAATCAACTACATCAAGAATGCCACAATTAACAACATGCCTAGTGCACAAGACCATGGCTCCTTTATTCTCATTTTTATAGTTTATTCCCTTCTCTTAATGCAGAAAGAGATCCATTGAACATCTCACTTGATTCATTGGCAATTGATCCCAGTGTCCAAATAAACAAAAACTCCAAATAGAACTTCAAGTACATTTTTATTTTGTTGGAAGGCTTGAATTGCATTTTCTTTTGAGCCCAGATAATTTAGTTTTACTTTCCATTCTTTACCATTTTAGGATAGGAATAAATATAGATAGTGAGATTTGTGGAACTACAAAATGTATAAAACGCAAATAAAACATATCAAAAACCAAAGTATATTCAGAATAGAGAATCGAAGAAGGTAGTAGTTAATACACCAAAATGGAAAAGAATAGTAATCATAAGCCAGCTACATAAATATGAAAATTTCTAGTAATTTAGGCAAGTTAAATAGTAACATCTACTATGTATGAAGTCAAGCAGTCCATTAATTGCAACTCATGAAGTGCAAGTTATGATGAATAACTCCTACTAGTGTTTTGATGTAGTCGTCCTACATTAGGTATATAAATTATGCAGATTTTTTAATAATTTGGCAAGTTATATAGTAACGTACCCTACATATGAAGTTATGTGGTGCACCAAGTGCAATTCATAAAGTGCAAGTTTTGATGAATGACTCCTACCATTTTTACCTTCCAAATGATGATTAATTGTTATTATGCTATCAACACATTTGAACCTCATTCAATAATTTTTCTTCTTTATTTGCCATATGCAGACTAGGAAGATACAATTTTCTAATTACTACACCAATATCCAACTAGAAAAATTACATGTCATATATTAAAAACTAAAGCGCCAACCAATTATATGATTGCTCGATGATGACCTAATTGCAAATGAGATTGTGGCCTATAGAGAGGGAAATAAATATGTGGGCATGGTTCATGATCGTCAATGACTAACATAACAGACATGTATATTATTTAATTCCCAGCTTTTGTGTGAGTTGTTGGGTGGAGTAGAAACCCATAGCATTGATTGTAAGAGAGAGTGGATAGAAAACCCTAGATGGGTTTTACGATAGAAATGGTGTAGCAAGGTGTATCCTGATATAAGCACTTTGTATGAGAAACATGGCAATATGGTAGCCATAAGTGATGTGCCACATTTGTTGCACCATATGCAACATTAGAATAATCCATATAGTTCATACTCAAAGAACATTGGTTAACTGAAAATATGAGAACTAAAGAAGAAGTACGGGGACATTGGAAGGACACAATTGCATATTCTACTATGGATATCCATCATGTTCCATGCTTCATAAGCTTATCAATTTACTTATATGTTGCATGCATGAAAACTCTCTCTGAAAGTAGTTCCTTATAAAAATTAATGTATGCATTGTTGTGTGCTTAGAGAAACTTGTGTCTGACTAAAGTATTTTAGCATGCATTAGGATAGGAGTTGATGCCAGCAAAGTCGAAATCTATGGGTTCAGAGTAACCATTTGCCTCAACATAATTAGAGCCTTCATTAGTACTTTGTTTGTAAGGCTAATTGTCTATCATAAATAGAGAAACTTTTTTAGGTTAGTTGTGGCACCCCTACTCGAGCTTTCACCCTTAGCAAAGGAGCTACCGATTCAAACTTGAACCCAAATCAAATGATAACTAGGAAACCTGAAATTCAACATCTTAAAGGTAAAACAACTTACACTAACTCGAAAGATCACTTCATAAACCTTAATATATACAACCTAAGTATTTTAAGATCATACAACATTCACATAGCATCTCTTAACTAATAGTCTCGTTTAGGTGGAAACTGTCTGTACAACCATACACTTAATCTATTGCAAAATAACTTTCAACTAAAAGCATGATCCTCCGCCTTTCACCTCAACGTGTTTGGCAAAGTAAAGGATAACGAGGAGGGTGGCTCTTAAGGACTCAGTGAGGAAAATACATAATAGAAATTGGAGAGAAAATACTGAATTGCAGCAACAAATAACATGATCTTTTGATAACAAATTAGATTATCAGATTGTGAATTAACAAGAATTAGATTTAAACTCATAAGAACACTAACTAGGTAAATATTTAGTAGACTTGTTGGCATCCTTCCTTATCGTTCCTTAATCAATACAAGATAACAATCAATAATATTTAATTTGAACACAAGAACTTTCCCTTATCTCTCTATTTGCTCGAGCACACAGCTTGGTGTGTAACCATTCACTTATATGGCATGGTTGACAGCATGTTAGATTCCGCTACTCAAGTTTGCTACCTCTAGCTACATGTAAATCAGGATCTTAGGTGGGTATTAGCCGGAAGATCTGTCATTGTCGATCTATTTCGCCAGGCCATCTTTTGAACCTAGCCCTAGGCTCAAGCTCCTGTGGTGTCCTTATGGGTGGAAACTTTCCAAAGGCATCCCCTTGGGTGGTACGATACAATGCTAACAGATACTGATTCACTTTCAAGCAATAATAAGAACAATATTCAATAATGGCCGGCAAGACCTATTCCAATAACAAGATACGTGAATAATTAAGAGAACTATTAAAATAATTAGGTCCATCAGACCATTTCAATATAACTTTTACAATCATCAAGATCAAGGGGTAGGTCGATAAGGCTGGGGTATAAAGGATAGAAATCTGACAACATGAGGAGAGTTTCGGGCATCGGAACAAACAAAAGTAAATTTAATGTCAAAGAATTACTCTCATACGGGTGTTCAAATCAAATATCAGATAATAAAATGAAATTAACATCAAATGATAACCCTCACATAGGCACTCAACTCAGATAGCAAATAATAATTCGAATTTTCAAACACATTGTAGATTTCAAACAAATAGAGTACAATACAGTAATAGGAAACCCACACAGGGCTTATCACAAATAACAGATAGATAGAAAATGTATTAGATTGGCAGACCTTCACTTCCAAAAGCCTCAGAAAGGCAGCTACAGTCAATGGCCTACTGATCCAGGGTTTTCTACTCCTCCTCACCTAATCACGAGAATGATTCACTTATCAAAATCCATATTCAACTAGGATAACCTCTAATAATTAAAACCCTACTATTAACTATCTAAAATTAGTAACCACTCAATTAACTTGACATGAGACTATGTACGGAATTATCAGTAAGAAATACTCTTAATAATGTGAGCAATAGACATAATCAATTTCCTAATTACCTAATTACCCCATATTGGTGTCCCAATCAATAAAAATAACAAGCCAATTAGTTCGATAACTTAATTATTATCATTTAGGACCCAAATTCATAAAATTAGGATTTTCTTATTCAGTAAACTTAATTAACCAATAGTTAACATATAATAACATAGATCTGGGTCCACTAACACATATATACAACTTGTGCATGTCTCATGTATAGCCAATTTTTTCCTTAATTCCACAAATTTAAGGTTTAAGTTCTTGAATAATTTAATTAATCCTAGTTAACATGTAATGTGATATATTTGGGTCTACTGAATTATATAATAATCTGTGCATGGGAATATATATGCACAATTCTTATATCAACTCTTCATTCTTGGCATAGTACAAGGTAAATGAGAACAACGGCATAACACATATGCACTTCTTTACCTAAGATCTGATTATAGAAGCCTCGAAATCATAAATCGAACACACTACCACGATCGCCATGATAAGCTGAAGAGACTATCTCTCCGCCACCGCCGCCGCCGTGCACCACCACCAAAATACTCCTTTCAGTCTCTCAAGTCCAAAGACATCACCAATTTCAAATTTTGTAGCCAATTTCACCTTCAATTGAGCTCCAAAACCACCACACTAACTCATGCCACCATTTTCGATCTTCATATTTTCACTGCTGTTGATGATTGAAACTCAAATCCGACTTCACCAAACACTCTCTTGAGCTGAACCTGTCTCCAATCACCTTGCTCTATCCCCAAAAGCCACTGGAAGAAGCAGCCCGCCAAGTTTTGCCACGGTCCGATTCGGTCTTCACGTTGATTGATCATTCTCTGGCATGTGGCGTTAACACGTTCATGGTGATGAGGAGAAGCTAAATATGAGTTTAGTTTTCTGTTTTAGGCACAGTGCCAGAAAAATCGTCAAAGAGAGAGAGATGGTTGATGTGGTGAGGGAAGAACGAAAAATAGGGAAGAAGAAAGACTTGGTTGATTTTTATGAAATCCCATTTTTCTTATTTAAAATTTGGCCCCTTAAGTTTTTTTTTTTTTTAATCAAGTCCAATTCAAAAATTGTTCATTTAAATTCTAACCCACAGACTTATTAGTGCTTAAAATCGGCCCATTTGACTTGAAATAATTACCATGCAACCATACAGCTGCCAAGTTTGGTTCAATTAGGTTTTCAAAAATTGCGGTTTGACCCCAAAACTTCTAAACATATTTCAATTAGGTTTTCTAAAATAATAGGTTGGCCCCAAAACTAATTATAATGAATAAATAGTTGAAATTCATGAAAATAAAATTATCGGCGATTAAATTTCCCCAAATTGAAAATAATGCATTTAAAATTTTGGGGTGTTACATCAATGATTAGTTAGTACTCCAAAAATACCATTCCGGGGTCCTACATGCTCACAAATACGAAATACACACACTATTAATGTAATTGACATAAAAAAGAATATTAAATAGAGTTAGGGGTGGTGAATACGAAAGTAAATCACCTTAGCCCAGTTGCAACACTTCTTCGGCTGAGTTCTTTGTCAATTTCGTCACTCAAATTTGAATTTCCATAAGCTCTAACTCCCTAAACAACAACTAAGGTGAATACCAAACAATTGAAGGGTAAGACCTTTAATTTATTGTTTCCTGCACTTCATATTCATCAAAACAATGATTAAGTAATGTAAGTACGTAACAAAATCACTAGTTTAATATTAACTTAGAAATGAATCACTAGTTTGAACCATGGATTAACAATCTAACTCTCACGCAAGGAATGTCATTGAGAAAAATTGTTCTACTAGACACTCCCCATAAAATCCTCGGCCCAATTGAACTCTGAAAACCTTATGCAACAGATTTTTTGCACTAGTCTGTCGACGAGAAAGGTAGGTGTTTCCCTTTGTGATCAAGTCTACAGAACAAATGTCCATCACTGTTCATATGGACTAGTGAAACGAAATTAAATGCAGACAGTCTCAATTGCAGTTAACACAAGTATAAAAAGCACAAATAGAATGGTGGCTGGAGCTGCCCCTTTTCCTTCAATGCTGTTAGCATTAAGTTTACCACCAAAACTCCTCGAATCATATACTTGCCAGGTGCAGTAGTACAATCCTCTGCTACAGGCAAGTTCTTTTTTTTTTTTTGACACTAGCTATAGGCAAGTTCTATTTTAGCTAACAATCTTTAAAAATTGCCTTTTATGAAGGATTTACAATAAAGATAAAATATGGCATGAATAAGTAATATGAATAAAAATGTAAATTGAAACTGTTGATTTATGCATGAATTAGTGATGCAATTTAATTTTGAGCGCCATTCTCTCAATCCAATACTAAAAGCTTTAACATCAAGTAAACTCCACTTACAAAGATCTCCAACTTCAATGTATTTGAGAAGTATATCCACCTGCTTTTGGGCCAAAAAAATCTAGAAAATAGCATGTCTTCATTTCTTCAATGCACAAGTCTTCAACCTAGGTTAAAAAAGTTTATAACCAGAACGAAAGCATAAGATATAATAAAAAGCAAAGAAAGGAAATGGAGTCAACTCATCTCTGGTCGAGAAGAAAGAGAATGAGAAGCATTTTGCATCTTATGGACAATGTCCCAGTGAAACTTCATACTGAGAACATTTAGAGCGCATTTGTTTTTGTTTTCACCATCCATTTTCATTTTCAACAAATTTAGAAAATAGAGAACTATCAACTTCTAATCCATTTTCTCCTGAAATACTCATTATTTTCATTTTCAACTATTTTCTAAACTTACCTTAATTCTGCTACCACATCAATCAAATTTGAATTTGATTTAACATAATGCACCCACTATCATTTTAAAATTAATAAAATGTACATATGTTTTAAACAAATAAATCCTTTTAATTATAATAATATATAAATCAACTAACTTTTCAACCATATAACTATTCTAATCATTACATTCCAACAAAACATCCAAATACAATTTTATTTTCATTTTCAAATCATTGATACTTTTTCAACTTTTGAAAATGCATGAAAATGAAAATGAGCTTTGAAAACATATTCAAATGGGTACTTGTTTATATTTACATAAACTTCATACTGAAAATAGTTGAAAATGTGCCCGCGCGCGCGGGAGTGATACTGGGAGGGGGAGGAAAGCTATTTCCAAGCTATGGACATAGCCATTTATTCTCCCATAAGAGTAGGAAATGAATGTGTGTAAATGCATGTAGCAACTCAATATTTCTGAAAACGGGAGATAACTCCAAACACTGGGCAACAAGTCATGCTTAAGAAGAATAACCGAATGACCCATTAATAGAAAATGCCCAAACTTCCTATTTAGCTGGAATTCCAGCAATCTTTGTTTTCATGGTTAGCATTTCCCACTGAAATCATAATATTTGGAGCTAAATAATGCAGAAAGCACGAGTTCAATGTATTATTCACTTAAAGACATATATACTTGTTCAATGTCGAGAAAAAGTAATACATTGAACATTCAACATAAGCCTCAATTCACGTGTTGCGACTTCGGCTGAAATTGGAGAAAATTGGATCGGATAAAGCTCTCATGAAATGCCAAAGAACATTCAAGTTCCCTTCCGTTTGGTGGGCCAAAAAATCAAAAAATAAAATCGAACCACCAAATCAATCCGAATCAAACCCAAAAAAAAGAACCATGTAAATTTGTTTCTGAACAATTCGGTTTTTTTTAGCAAAAAGCAGTTTGATTAGTTATTTGCTATGTGTAATTCTGAACTGAATCGGTTTAATTTAAAATTAATATTTAAAAATGTGGTTAATTGTCCAACTTTTAACTTAAGGGATTTATATCTTATTTAGAGAAAATTTATATTTTTATATTAATTGTTAGTGAAATTTCGATGAATGTTAGTTTGATTACAAATATTTTAAGTTTGGATTTAGCTTGATTTGTATCCTCATCTTAATTGCTTAGTGTATTCTTAATTTTGAAATTGTATTATTCATAGTAATCCAGTAAATATGACATGAGATGGAGATGTTGATGTATTTTTAATTTTGAATTTAATTTTGATGTAAAATGGAAATATTATATATTACAAAGTTAATTTTGAAGTTATATTTACTTTTTGTATCGTAGATTTTTCTATGAAAATTATTAAATTGATGCGTATTCGTCCACCGAAATTGAACTTTTTAAATAATTTGGTTTAGTAAAATTGAATTGAACCAAATCGAGTCAACATTAATTTTTTATTGATTAAATTTTAATTATTTAAAAAAACAGTTAACTGAATTATAATAATCGATTTTAAATGGTGTGGTTTTTTTCTTCTTAAGTAGTTATGATTCAACTTTATACCCATAAACCGCATCAAACAAAATTTCAATTCGATTAATTAACACGATTTTTTAAATTGAATCGAACTACGCCCACCTCTATCCGTCCAAACAGAAAAAGTCGCATCGGTGTCCAAGAGCGATTTTATATCCCATGATATTATCATAAATTATTACGAAACCTGGCTCGCATTTTACTTGAATAATTCTTTTCTTATGATACTTGCAAACGAAAGTGATAAAAATATCCTAATTTTCCTATAATATGGTAAGTTGGTTCCAAATAATATTATGATGTAGTGTTTTTTAATTAAACTATCATTAATTTGAGAAATATCAAACAAGTACACAATAGTTTCTATTCTT
Organism: Jacaranda copaia; assembly: GCA_014898725.1. Classification (NCBI taxonomy): domain Eukaryota; kingdom Viridiplantae; phylum Streptophyta; class Magnoliopsida; order Lamiales; family Bignoniaceae; genus Jacaranda; species Jacaranda copaia. The sequence goes on from JACGDI010005790.1 coordinate 22,927, forward strand.
GCAATAAGTTGAGTTCTTTTTACCAACAAATGACGACAACAATACATGATGAATTTTTATCATGAATGACAGAGATATATAATCAAGAATTCCTTTAAGTTTTGTGTAAATTAAAGAGGTTTAATCTGCAACATTCGAATTAATTCTGCAATAATATTAACATGGGTTAACAGCCACAATGATTTTATAATTTAAATTTATTTCTAACATATTTCAATATTCGGGTTTTTTTTTTTTTTTTAACATGTTCAAGGTTAATTTCTCACTTAGACCCTTTCATTTTATTTGAGAATGTTCCAAACTCTCATTTTTCTTATAATGGGTGTTGGATTGAACATGTTGGCTAATCCAATAATCCTAACTGCTCTCTATAATTTCACATTAAATTTCAATTATTTAACACAGAATTGTGTGGACCTTTGTTATTTAATCTTGGATGATATATCGATCCACCTTAACTACAAAATATATTATATTAAAGTTTTGAAGATAAATGATGATATAAATCCAATTCATGATCGGTCAAAATTATATATTAATTTTTTGAAATAATTTAAATGTAATTTGAAATTGGGTGTGATTTTAATACACTCCAAAAAGTAGTTGGTTGAATTCATAGCATCGCTTTCATATACATAAGTATGAATTTAAGATTTGAACCATAAAAACTTTTGATGTATATGTGCCTTTAAATTTAAGGGGAAAAATAAAGAACACTAAAAATGATTATACCAATCTCTGAAGCTACTCTATATATTATTAAGTAATTTTAGCAAGAAAAAAAAAAGAATAATATTTTAAACTAAATTTCACTGAAGTAAATATAACAATTAATGAATGCCTGATAATGTTATTCACATAAGCATTTTTTGTCACTTGTTTCACACTAAAATTCCAAATTTTAATTGAAGACAGAACTACTTTTCTCTGCTCATAAGATATCATTTAAAATAACAAAAACAGAAATCCCACTGCCCCCACATAAGCCAAGTAACCAAAATCATTTTCATAATTTCTTTTTTTATTTTTTA
>JACGDI010005790.1:38927-57605 GCA_014898725.1 Jacaranda copaia
TTTTTTTTTTTTTTTTTGCTTTCTTTATATTATGATTTTTCTTTAGCCCATGATTTGTTTATTTTTTTAATTATTTTGTTAGTTTGATGTTTCAAGAATATTTACAATAAGATTTTTATTAATTTTTTTTCAATTACTATTTTTATTTAATATTTATAATAATAATAATTATTACTCAGTGCAACCCACGAAATCAAAACTAGTTTCATGACAAATTGATGCAGCCTCGTGGTAGATGTTTCACCAATTTGAATTTTGACAGCATCCTAAATTGTCTTAGCAGTTTCAAACTATTCGAAACGTAATTGTGAAGACTTAGGACCGACATGTCCCGAAACCCTAAGAGCTCGCCAACAATTATGTTTGTCCCAAATATCACTATCAAGATCGAAATATTTGCAAAACGCTATATAAAGCTTTTGTTATATTTAGCAGCAAGCGCTCTACTTTCATGATCTCGTATGTTTCACTTCTCCCATATTTAATTGAATTTTCTCTTTAACTTTTTGCAAAATGTCGCTCCGCGTAAAAGTCTCATCCCATGAATACTCCATTTATTTATACCTCGTTTAAAGTTGTACCGACTGCCTAGGCAAGCCGGAATAAACTTTCCTAATAGACTAATCATATGGTCCCAATTCCTCTGGCCATTGCTACCATACAATCTTTGAATAGCCATATTGTATTATAATTATCTTTTTTTACGGCTATCACTATATTCTTTTCTTGTGTTATTATATTATAAAGTGTCACTAACTTAGTACTATTAAATATTAATTTTATTATAGTATTTGTTTTCAGTGAACTAAATGTTAATTTCAACTTGAATCAATGTATGCGCACTACCACCTTCAAATTCTACTGTCGCAAACCAAGGGTCCGAGCCATTAAATTGAGTACTTAGATCCGTCGACTCACGCCAAACCCATTGTGCTGAGGTCGTTCTCACATTTTCCTTCCTTTTCCGACAATGAATTGCCGTAAAAACCTCGAATTGTTCTGGTCGATCTTTTGTCCCATACTTGAAAAGAACTGCTTTTGGCCACTTAAGAGTATATATTTTCAAGCATAACCGAACATTAGAATTCTGAAACATATATCTAGGTCGACCAAGAGCATATACTCCAAAGTATCTATTAATATTGAATCCTTTACCAAAAGTAAAAGTTGTCAACTTCTTACCATAGTGCTCAACCTTCGTGACTTTTGATATTACAAGGTTGGCATGGGTTACCAAATATTTCTCTTGGTATCTGTACAACCAAAAAGGGTATTTAATATGATTCTGAAAAATAATTTAATTTCATGGGCTCCTGTAATGCTAAGTGAGATAATCCTGGCTATGAGGGAGCTTCGGCATCTCTAGCCATTGCCCGCATCTAGCATGTGGAAAATCACTTACCAAATTTGTATTTCATAATACTACAGTGAGCTTATAAATTTTTCAAAATATTTTATAACATGTTAAGAAATGTTTGGTAAAATTTTTATAAATGATCTTATAAGTAGGGATAGAACTAGAAATCTTTATTAAACAAGGGGTAAAATTGAATTATCAAAAATATAATATATTGTAAATTTGAAATGATAAAGAAAAAAAATGGTAAGTGTACGTTCTCAATAAAAGGAAGGGCCATTTTATAATTTGAGAGATGATAAGATTATAATATTTTAAGATTTTCAATATAAAAAATCAAATTTGAAAATTTTGAGGGGGGCGGTTGCTCCTAGTAGCCCCCGTGGCTCTGTCTATACTTTTCAATTCTTTTAGAAAAAGTAAGGATATCCCTATTTATTTTCAAAATCTTATTAAACTCCTTTAATTTTAATCATTTTAGTAATAAAATTGCAATTATTAACATCTTATAAGTTTCAAAATCTTATTTTATCTAAATACTTAATTCAATGATCATTTGTTTTAAATATAAGATCTAGCATTTTAATCATAGGCTTTAAAAATTTCTTATAAGATGTAGTAGCTTATAAAATCTTTTAAATAAATTTTAAATCCAAGCAAGCTAGTGCCTACGTGCAGGTCTAAAGCCTATAGAATCAGGTGCCGTTCCAAGGCAAGCACAAGTATATATAGAATATCTACAGCACAAGGCTTCTTCCAAGTTTACCAGCATCCACTCTTCAATCCAAGTGGCTAATAATGCACATAAATCTAATGATATTTGGCTATGATACCCTTTTATGTGGATTATTATTACCAGTATCATGGCGTGCCCGGCCCATAGAGGCACTATACAGTCAGAAAGTAAGAGATGGAATATGCAGAAACATTGGCTCCACATAGGATCAACGATCTGGTTTAGTACTATAGCAGGCTTTATCGCCTTATTGTGGAAATTCCTCTTCTTCTTGCCTCGAAAAAGTTCTAATCAATGCCTTCATGGATCTTTAGAAGACTATGAAGTTTTAATTACAATGAGCAACCTTTGGTTCGCTTTGCTCATACCAAAATTAGTTCTTAATCTTTTAAACCCAGAACAATGTATAGACAACCTCAACAACATATCAATTAATTTGTTGTCGCCACAATGCAAACGACGCCATCTCATCTGACAATCGAACCATTGTCCCAAAGAACTGCTGATTGCACTTTTACACAAGCAAATAGTCACTACAAGTATATACCTCCTAACAGAAAATTTGTAACGAGAGGGATCTATCACTATTTGAAGATAATTGTAATGGAGTTTTGATAAATTATTAATGAATTTAAAAAGATGAGCAAAAATATATATTAGTTATATTACTTGTGATGAATATAAAGAGTATATATACTGATATGAATAGTGCTCCATAAATTTCATAATTTTAAATATAATTTTTTAATCTATGATGGAAATTCTATTATAAAATTAGTTTTGTGACGAATTTTGTTTTAATTACAAAACTAATCAGTGATAAAGCATATACTAATGGATTTATTTCACAAATCCACCACAAAATGACAGATTTTATTAAATTTATAATGGACTTATTTTACAAATCCATTAGTATATACTTTGTTATTGATTAGTTTGTAATGAAAATAAAATGCGTCACATAACTAATTTTATGATTGAATTTCCGTTACAAATTAAAGAATCATATTTAGATTATAAAATTTGTGACGGACTTTTCATATCAATGTATAATCTTCATATCCGTCTCAAATATCACTATTAAGATATATTTTTGCTTATTTTATTCAGTTCATTAATAATTCATCAAAAATCTATTATAATTGTCTTCGAATTGTGCGGAACTCTCTTCCTCATAAATTTTCCATCAATAAAAGGGTATGTTTTCGTAGTGAGTTTTCTGGGCTGAAAATCAGATGGCAGAAGTTCTGCCAAAGGGCCAGTGTGATTTAATGTGAATTTCTTAAGTGCATCAGCTGCTCACGTAGACAACATTGAGCAGAATGTCCATCACAAGGACACCAAAGAATTCAAATTGTAAGAAATATCCACTACTACAGTAAAGGATCTTTGGGGCTGTTTTCTATGTTCTTAAAAGCTTCAAAAATCCCTCCAATTCATATTGAGGTATTTGGACAAATAGTTTCAATAATTGCAGTCGCAAAATAAATGGAGGTCATTCTTGAAAGGTGATTTTTTTCACCATTTATGAGCTATTCTAATACATTCTTCAATACATAGGCCTCTAAAAATATTACAGTTTATTATAAGGGTGACAAATATTAAATTGCCCTCTTTAACTATCATTATTAACTATTTCGAAATGTGACATTTTTTATTTACTTCTAATTAACGTTGGGGTGATAGCAGTGGCAATTCTCATTTAGGGAACTGAAAATAAACAACATAGTAATAGAAAGTTCATTTGAGGTTACCTTGATCTCTGAAGTAGGATTCATCAGATGGTGATGCTCGGCTTTTAGCTTGTTGTACCGCTCGATCACAGATTTCATGCTGACAAGAAAAGGGAAAGAAAATAGATCATCTGTGATGCCAGACCACTGTTTCTATGCAGATATACATTATTAATCTTCCAGCAGAGAGTGATTTATACAAGAAGTCAATAATTCAAACACAATTTCATTTTCAAACATCGATCCGCTACAGCGCAATAATATTGTTAGGACAAGGGACACAGAGGAAAGAAAAATCAATGTTTTCTGTACTCATAGTTGAATTTGTAGGCTGTTGTAAAAGGATAGGATTAAATTGTTGCCTTACCTAGTGCTGGTTTTAATCACTTGGATGAACATGTTGGGAAACAAATAAGTATATATGGCCAAGTTTAACATAGAAGTTGATGGTGAGTCAACATTGATAAGATTAAGATTTCCCTGTATCAGTGATTCAGATCGTTATCCAACAACCAAAATTTCAAAAGATTGAAATATTGAACGATCCAAAAATAACAGAAGAACCATAGTTTTGTGGGAAAGCATGTTAATTACTAATTAATCAGCTAAAAATTTCTTTTTGAACACCTAAATTAACTACCATCAATGTTAAAAATTTGAGTTGTGGTTAATAATGAAAGAAAGTGAATAGCTAGAAAGATATATAACCTCGCAAAAACCTTTGAGTTGTGCTTGAATAACTTATAACATCTCTAATTACATTTAAAAAGTATTAATTCAAATATTTTTCTGGCCAAAAGATCGAAGTCCAAACACAGGGTTAGAATCATGGAGCCTTAAATAAATAAAGATTATAGTATTCTCTTCTTCTTCTTCTTCTTATTCTTCTTCTTCTTCATGAACACACTTTTTCACAATTATTAATCAAATTAAAATTAAATTAATTTTCTTTCTCTGTATCAAAACTAAAAGATGAAGGGTCTTAATGAATAATATTGTCATGCAAGAATTATACATATATATTCTTTGTTTGTTTTTTTCCTTTAAAAAAGAATAAATTAGAGAGGAAAAGAAGATTAATTATATAAGGAGAAATTTATCATACCTAGTGCTTGCAAAATCATATAGCTTCCCAGTGCTAGAGAAGACAATCAATCCCACCTCAGCATCACACAGGATTGACAACTCCTTAGCCTTCTTCAGCAATCCAGTCCTTCTCTTTGAGAAAGTCACTTGCCTGCTTGTTGAATTATCAATCCTGCGGATCACAATCTTCCCCCTCCCCATTTTCCTCTTCTCTTCCAAAAAATCTAGGGTTTCTTTTTTCTTTTTCCTTCTGCTAGCCAGATCAATTCAAAATAAGTCAACTTCAGAACTGAGGGCGTTAATCATCATCATTATTATTCAGAAATATCAAACAATGGATTAGCACAAAAGAAGAAGCAAATTAAAAGGACAAAAATGGAAGAACCCAAAAAGGGTCTTACTAATTTGAGATTGACTGAAAGGCCTAATCAGAGAGAGAGCGACACAAAATATTTGGGAATGTTTCCAAATGATTTTGAAACAGTTGTTAGTAGCTTTATACGGAAAGGTAACCATAAGTGGTTTTCGGGAAACTTAAAACATCCTTACAAAACATGGAGCTGTTGTAGGTTAAAAATGGTTTTGGAGGGTACATATCATTAAATAATAAATAAAATACACATAAAAATTTTTAATTTACAGTGATTATTCGTTATACAATAATAATACACGTCAAAGATACATTAAATTTAAACTAGTTTTTAGACAATTTTGAGATCTCAAATTTAAAGAGTGTTTTGATGAGTTTGTAAGTCGATTAAAGTATTTTATAGGACTTATAAAATGTTATAAAGTATTTAATAAATTTTTTCAAAAAAATAAGTTGTAAATTCTTAGAATAAAATATTACAATTTTAGATATCTTTTTGAAAAAAGTGAAAAGTTTCTAATATGATTTTAACATTATAAAAACTTGCTTTATTAATTATATTAATTATAAAATTATCACTTACATTTAGAGATGTGAATGGGCCGGATTCGAATTCGAATCGGATCATACTGGATTCAAGTTCAAATGTAAAAGTAATATGCCATATACAATTTCGATCCAAGATCCTTTCAAATCTATAGTTAGTATAATCATATTTGAATCCAAATAAAAGTCAGACATTCGTCAAATATCCAAAAAAAATTCAAATCCTAATAGTTCAATCACCATATATTTATTATTTTTCTAAAAATTGAATAGAATCCAAATTCAAAATAATTATTTTTTAAAAAAATGCACGATAGATTAATGAATAAATTTTTAAGTTTATTGATCACTTAAAAGCAATAATAAAATTTAATTTAATAACATTTATTTACTAGATTATTGTATTTTAGATTCCATTGCTTATAATAGTACTTAATTGGCATTATAAATATATAGTTATATTTTATTTTTCAATTAACTAACTATATACTCAAAGTTTTATAAAAAAAAAACTCATTTTGATCAAATCGAGATTTATATCGCATTATTGCCATATCATGGTATTTGGCTCCAACTCATTATCCTTTCCCCATCATTTTCTGTTATAAAAATAGAGAAACAAATATGTAATTATGATGTAAATAAGCTTAAATGTAATAATTTATATGACAAGCACCTGATTTGATATATTGCATCAAAATTCATTATCCCTTCACCTAAATATCTGCTTTAACATTGCCATAGGTCTTTGTGTATAGTATGTATAATACTATATATGTATAATACTAAATATATTCGAATTCAAACTATTAGTGGATCGAATCGAACTATATTCATCTTCGTTCAATTTCTTTCGAATTATTAACTTTTTTAATCGAATTATATTCATTAATTTTTTTATTAGTTAAAAATCTTAAATAATCAGATCGAATTCAAATTGAATTTAGATTAAAATTCACTTCATTGCCGGCCCTAGTTACATTTTACAAATTTTCAACTATAATTTTATGTATTCAAATACTTAATTCAAGACCTTAGCTTTAAATTCAAATTTTAAAATTTTATAAGTTTGAAAATTATCATATAACACGAAGAAATATTATGAAAATAGGTTAAGAAAATTTATATTATTGAGGCAAACATGAAAGGAGGAAAGAGAGTATATTAATTTTGTACTCGAGAAAGTTAAGGTAATGGCTCCTCGTACATTGGTGGAATGGTTTGTGAAAAGCTGTACATATGATTTAGAAATTTGATGTCGCTGTCTAACGAATGGATGACTGACAGGTGGACGGGCGGGGTTCTCCCACCAATTTGGGATTGTACTAAATATACTTAAAAAAGTTAATATATGATAGTTGATAGATGTAAAATAATTAATTGATAACAGTTTTAGAAACTGGAATAGCCCAAATCTTTCTCAAATTGGCTAGCAACAAAAACCCTAGCTGTACACCTCTGCGGTCACCATGCATGAGTGAGCCCTTTGAGGAATATTCATTTTTAATTAAGGAGATAATATACTTCTACTTCTATTATATTTTTTTACAGTCGTGATAATATAGTATATTAGGAGTATTATTTGAGCGAATCTTTCATTGATCGATTTATTTCTGGGACCAGTAAAGCTTGGTTCTTAAATATATTGAAAAATGAAGACTTTGAGTTTGAATTATTTAATATTTACGTTTAAGGTGTTCATATTTGGTTTGGTAGGGATTGAGAAATTATTTTTAATTTAATAGTTCATATTTGCACTCTTGATATATTTTATCTTTGGTAACTTTATTTATAATTAGTCCAGTGGTTTATAGCCAAAGTGGCATTAGTTTCCTTTATTATGTGGGATATTTCGTATTCGATTCGAATGAGCGTTGTTTCTCTAAAAAAAATAAAAAATTACCATATGTATGAATTATTTAATTAGCATTAAATTTGGAATTTAAACAAAAAACCATTGAGAAAAAAGATAATAAAAAAATCCACCTGTTTGCCAGCCTACAATAGAACACAAAAATGTCTGGATTAATTACATGAGGGTTTGGTTTGGGAGGTAGGAGGGTAGGTGTGAACTTGTGCATCTTTCTTTGTGAGTTGTTTGAAGTTGCAACCGTTGAGGATAATAATGCAAACAATCATGAGGAGGGTCCTTTAGAGGGAAAGGGAAATATTATAAATCAATATTTTTCTCGCCCTGTTGATATTGATTCATAAATCATTTTAGAATTTTCAATTGTCCTCTAATTACATGGAAAAAAAATGATTGCATCCTTAATCTCTTAATTGGGGACTTCAAGAGATGAATATGACCATTGTTCTCATAAATGGCATCATCAATGAGAATGGAAATGTTGGCAAGCAGGTTGAGCTACGGCCAAGTATTCGCTGTATTGTTATGAAAAAGACACCTTGATTGTTAGTAAAAAAATTAGCTCATAAACTACTTTGAAATTCCCAAATCCCTCACGAATAAGATTTGATATTGGCAAAATTAATTCTAATAAATTAAAAAAAATTAAACACTCATAACAATATATAATTAATGAAATATTAAATGGCTAGTCATGCACTTAGTGTTGGACACTTGAATTATAAATTTATTCTTCTACCCATTTTCAATATATAAAATTAAATAGTGCCAAAAATACTTGGTTGGCCGAACACATAATTTGATCTCCCAAAAGCACCAACCAGATTGCCTTTTTCCCTTAATCGCCGGTGAAAATATAGCGTTTGATGGCACTTGTAAGTGGGTCAAGATTGGACCGCGGCATTTTATTATATTGTACCTCATATTTCCACGTTTATATACATGTACGATACAATTGCTTGCGGTAAAAGTTAAAACTTTTAAATCCTCATTTTTCCACACGTAAAAGTTCATTTCGTGTACTTAGGTATTTGTATTTTATATGTATGCATTTCTTGTTACAATTATATTCCAATTAGCCCACATATCTTTCTTTTGTAATTGACATATTGGTTGCACGGCATTATATAATATGGTCATTGTACAAGTTGAACTCATATAGCTCAATATAAATAGATGAAATTGATTAAGAAATAATAGGAATGATCCACAAGACATAGACTTTGTTTGGTTACATTTCTTCATAATAATATTATTTTGGGGAATCATAATTAAATATATTCTTTTTTTTTTTTGAGTTATACATTCTCCAATATATATACATATATTATATATATATTATTATTATTTTAATATTAAAAAACTCAATTCCATTTTCACTCCCAAAAATCCAACAAAAAAATATTGATTTGACTGCTACAGTAAAAAATATGTCCCTCAAAGTATAAACAGATATATCAAAAAATAATTTTCACATTCTTCAATAATTTATTATCTCAAAATATATAATAAAAATAAACGAAAAACATAACCAAACATTTCCATAATATCCTTATCATTATGAAGTTAAACTCCAACACTTCAAGCATTTACTATTTTTTTTTTTATAGGTTGAATCCAACCACTAATCTTTATCTTCAAATTGTCGAAGTGACGCATAGAATAGTGACACAAATGTTTGATGTGACAAGTAAAGAAATAAAAAAAGAGCACCACCATCCTCTCATATGTGCCCGTTTGGTTTTGTTATCAAAATCTTTTTTTATTTTTTATTAAAAATAAAAATAAAATTAGTTGTCAATTTATCTTTTATTTTTACAAATATTTTCATTTTCAACACATTCTATCTTCATTTCTATACTTTATTTTCTCTTATTTTCACTTGCACAACTTTAATACAAAAATACAATAATATCCAAGTACAACTCATTTTCAATTTTACGTAATCATTTCATTTTAAATAAAACATTCAAACAACATTTCATTTGCAAAATCACATTTATATATAACTAATTTTTTGCCAATTCTTTTTATCAAAAATGAAAATACCTCTAAAAAACAAAACCAAACGGCCCCTAAGGATCTCAGACCAACCAAAGACAAACGTATGAATTTTATTGTTTCAAACTCATTGCTTTCATACCTCAGTTTATTAACTTAAATATTGCAGAAATATTAAATGATTTGATCTATTACTTATGTTTTAAATTAAACTTCACCATGAACCCCTTAAATTGTTCGTAGACATTTCAATAACCTTCAATTCAAATCACAATATCTTAAAATCAGTTGATTTGTGCGTATGGTGAGAATGGTTGTTCTTTAAAATTAATATTGTCTTCATTCTCTTAATGAGAAAAATGTTCCTTAACCCTGTCATAATACCGCCAACCCACCCCCAATGTTATTCCTTGCGATCAAATTTCACTAATTGTGGCCCGAAATTTGATTCGATTTGGGTGGTCTCATAGATGCCATTTCACGTGCATATTTTGCGTGGAGTTCTTTCTTTCCCTTCCCTTCCCTTTCATTCTAATCCTGCTGAAGATTCTTGAAATATAATAATTTGGTGGTTAGTTCTACTTATAGCAACGGATGGCCATTTCAAGCAAGTATAAAGTATTGCTATTCTTTCAACACACACCCCTTTTTTAATCTTTTCTAGAATTCCCTTGATAAATGAAGTGGTGTTGGATAAGCAGATATATGCTTGTTCTATTTTGACCTGAATTTATTTCTTGTTTGGGAAATTCTTTGAATGGGAGATACCTAGCATTCTTTGAGATTTAATGAAATTTTATTTTATTTTTCACAAAAATATATGAATCCATTACATGTAGTCTTAAAATCTGTAAATAATAAATCGTCTACTTAAATGTATATTTGTACACCTTGTAAGAGCACTATAAATAAGACTGCTTACAAGCCAAACATTACTAAAAGACTGTAAAACGTTGAAACGATTATGGAAGTTTTTATTTGAGGGGTGTTCTTAATCTAATGAATATCGCTTATTTTGGTATTCATCAATAATGGTATACAATTGATTTACGATCCAAACAAAGTCTTAATTTAATCATGTCTGTCTTTGTCCCTCATTACTACAAAACATGGAGATCTTTTTAACCATCTACTCCTTATCGCTCCTATTACGTTGATGTTAATTGAATCAATATTATTAGCTGTGAATTCAAATTTTTAGGTATATTTTTCAAACGCCCAATTAATTTACTGTGGCTCCTCCATAGTGGTCTATTAGGTTCTTTTCCCCCTATAAGTCAAATAATGAAAATTCTAAAATACATTTTATATGTGTGAAATTATTAAATGGTAGAAATCATACCATGTATATCAACATAATCATAATAAAAATTCTATTCTCAATATGATTTAATCTTCATTATTTGAGATTTATACAATTAGTGCATAAAAGACTTTTTTATTAGATCATATATTTGTTAAATTTTTATTACATTGGAGAGTATTGAATAGAATTGATTTCCTAGAAAAAGAAAATCTTAAAGATTTAACCATGTACATGAGTAGAGTACTACTCTATGTTTAACATACCCTGGGAAGGATTAAGGTTGGGAACCATAAATCATGTGTTAAGCCTAATTGCGGCAAGACAAAAGAAGAAATAAAATGTTATGCAACTTACTTTTCTATTCCATAAACCTGTTAAGAAAAAACAACTCGAGATTCCCGAGAGCACTTAAATTAATATCATGGTATAGGTTGGCAATGTACCCTACTTTCCTTTTCTTCAAATTGTGCCCAATCACATTCCGACGGCTAAATATGCACTAGAATACAATACCCTTTACGCTGCACCCCCATATCTTTGAAAGATTCCAAACGTCTACTTCCTCGATTTGTACTAATTAATGAAATTATCCTCGTACAGAAACAAGCTTTTTTTTTATTTTTTATTTATTTTTTCAAATAAGAAATGAATAAAATAGTGCAACTTGATGACACTAATTTATAAATTATTTTAAAATTTTTTAATTTTCTTTTATGTGGAACAAGATTTAATATATCATCAATTACGTTGTATTAATTAATTTTGGGAGCTTAAATATTGCGAGAATTAGAGGAAAAAGATAAAATATAATTATTTAAAATAAATAAGTTTTTTTATTTAAAAAAATATTGGGAAATATAAAACACATATTTATCTATTTTAAGATTAAATTAATGGAAGCAGGAGAAGTAGTGGTTGACCTATGTGCTAGCGCACAATCTTGTTCTTATTGTCTGTGTTATAAAGTTGATTTCTGAATAACTGTGATTTTTATGAGTTGTTAAAAATGCTTCTAAGAGGACTAATTTTTTGTAGTGGCGTATGGTACTAGTGGAATCTTGGCACGTTGATCCAGCATAAGATTTGTGTAGCCAGTGAAATGAAAATAATGACTCTCAAATATATATATATATATATATATATATATGACTAAGCATGCTTTAAATTAAGAATATTTTTTGATTATTTAAAATATATTTATAATGATACTCATAAATTTATCAAATACTTGTTTTAAGTTACTATTGGGAAAATATGGAGAAGCTATGGGAGTATTTTTTTGATAATTGAAAAGGTAACCATGATGAGCGGTTTGATTTGAGTATCAAATTCAAGGTGTAATTTATATCGAGATTATATTATAAAAAAAAAGATATATGAATGACAAAATAGTAAGTGATAATAAAAAAATTATCACTAATTATAAGGCGACAAAAGATTTTATTTGGTCACTTCAATGATTTTTATAAATTTAATAGTGACAAGAATAGTGTTTAACTTGTCACTTTTGAAAATTAGTGGTACACCTATAGTGACATCTTAGTAACTATGAAAATCTTGTCACAAATTATAATGATAATTTTTTTGTCATTATGTTGCCTATATAGGGATGGTGCTAATTGTTAATAACGATGATTTACACTATTTGTTTTTATCAATATTAAGTCATATTGTGATAAAATAAAAATTCACTATAAGAAAACACCCCTTCACTAATAGAAAATTTGTGATGAAGAGAATTTTATCACAGTGTGAAAACAATTGTGATGGATTTTTTATGATTTACTAACGAATTTAAAAAGATGAACAAAAATATATATTAGTTATGATAATTGTGATGGATATAAAAAGTATATATTAATTTGAAAAGTGCGTCACAAATTTTATAACTCTAAATATATTTTTTCGAGCTGTGACGGAAAATTCTATCATAAAACTAATTTTGTGATATATTTTATTTTCATCACAAACTGATCAGTGACAAAGCATATACGAATGGATTTGTGAAATAAATCCATCACAGAATGATAGGTTTTACTAAATTTATGATGGATTTATTTCACAAATTCGTTAGTATGTGCTTTGTTACTAATTAGTTTGTGATGAAAATCAAGTCCATCATAGAACTAATTTTGTGATAAAATTTATGTCACTAATCGAAAAATCATATTTAAAGTCATGAAATTTGTGACGGACTATTCATATCAATACATATTCTTTATATTCGTTACAAGTATCATAACTAATATATATTTTTGATTATTTTTTAAATTGATTAGTATTTCATCAAAAATTCATTACAATTGTCTTCATACTGTGACGGAACCTTTTTTGTCACAATTTTTTTGTTAATGAAGGGTTGTATTCTTGTAGTGATTATTATCATTTAAAAAATATTATCAGTGATGAAATAAAAATTATTAGTTGTTGCCTTGATTTTTGTTGTTTTGTCACTAATATTTCTTTTTATTAGTGTTAATAAACTTCTCTCATAGTAATAGTGTAAGAATTCTCTTTATCATAAATGAATTTTTCCTGCCTACGTAAGTTTATTTACTTACTTTTCTATGAGAATTATTTTTATTTTTGAATTTATTGATGTAATTCCTAAATTTTTAATAAATTAAATTTTGAACATCAATTATATTTATATATACCTTAATTTTTATCGTGATGCTAATCTAAATGAATGATTGGTATGTCCAAAAGAATAATGAGATCAAATGAAATAAAAACAAGGGAGGGAACATGAACAAGAAAGAGCAACATTTTCAATGAAAACGCTATTGATCTCCTATTGGTTATCAACTTATCATTTGTTCTTGCGCCGTAGCTAATGATTGCCACCGAGGGCAATTTCGAATGGTCCTTGACTTTGAGATGCGGCCGTCTCCTGTCACAGCGATTTTAAAATAGTGAGAAATAATTATATAATGTGATGTGGAAATAAAAATATATTTGAATAAAATACTTAAAAATGTAATGATTATATTAAAAATATAATTAATAATTTTGTTAATTTTAATTGATTGTAGGTAAAAAGAAAAAAAATAATAGAATAAAAAGAGAAGATATATAGATTATCAGAGAATATATTTTGAAAATAAAAATAAAAATTATGTTAGATAAAAAATTTTAAAAAGTAATAATTTTTATTTTTAAACTAGTAAAAAATGAAAAACATGGATTTGGGAATAAAATCAAACACCCCCTTAAGCATAATGTTTTGTTCGTGAAAAGGATTTGTAGATTGGGTGCTTTCACAACGTGCACGTCTAAATATCATTTTAATTCAATAAATTTACTTAATACTATTTTTTTAAGATTTATTATGTTAATTTTTTTTATTTATATACATACATTCTGAGTGTTCACTATCTGTAAAATTTATACCATTGAACTAAAAATCACTTGACCATTTATTACATCAAATTAATGAGTTTCATTTGATCGAATGGAAAATAAAATTTTAACTGAAATAGAGTTAAGGTTTTTCGAATTTTAAGTTAAACATGGCATTTAAGAATTGTTTCTTTTATTATTATGTCAATATATGCACATTAAAAGTTAATTAGGGTTCAAATTTTTGACCCCACACATTAGGTGCGAGACTTATATTACTAGACTAAAGATTATTTTAGTTTAAGGAATGTTCTTGAAATGCTTAAATTAATAGAAATTATTTGTACTGATTTTACGGTTAGAAATATTTACAGTTGAGGTGGACTTATTACTTCAAATCTACATTTCTTAATGAGATAACGTCAAAATTGAATTGAATTAAATAGGAATTTTGAAGGGTAAGAATATAAAATTTCAGTTGTGGTGACAGAACTGTCATTTTCGTTTGTTTCCTGTCGTCACATTTGTTGCAAAAGGATTTGGTTGGATTCAGATTTCGAGCGATTAATTCAGGAAATAATTCAAAGGTAAAAAAAAAATATTGTAAAAGGATGGGCTTTTCTCGCTGGGCTTTAATCTATAAGTATGCGGGCTTTCCTGGACTGCATCACGGTGCTTCTTTTCATTTTCAATGTTATTTGAAAATAACTATTAACTTCTCTCTATTTTTAGATAAAATATTTTTTATTTTCATTTTTAATTTCTCTCAAATTAATATTATTTTATTATTATATTATCACATTAATTAAAATCATGATTTGCCATAAAATATTTATTGTCATTTTAAAATTAATAAAATATTCACATATTTTAAAACAATAAATCTTTTTAAATATAATAAATCATCTAAATTTGCAATTCCTATCTACTCTAATTATTACTTTGAGACAAAATTAACATTCAAATGCAATCTTATTTTCATGTTCAAAAGCCATACAAAGTACAATCTTTTCAACTTTTATTGGAAATAAAAAATGAAGCTGAAAACATATCCAAACTAGCCCACTAAGTGGTTCAATTGATAATTGAATGGGGTAAAGTGGGATCAAGATATTACTTGAAGGGATTTACTGTAATTATATGTGAGAATTAAAAAATAAAAAATAAAAAAGATAATAAATAAATAAAGGAAGCTAGTAGCATGGTACGTCTTACCACAAACTATTTTTTCCTTTTCCTTCATATTTACGGGAAGCACCCAGATAGAACATATATTCCACCTTATTATTTTTATGATTTTTTTTTCACCTCCCTTTGCATTTCTCAAATCGAAACTTTTTTCTACATCAAAGAATTTGAAACTTAAAAAATTTTACATTTATAGTAGAAAAAAATTTATTATTATCATACATATTGAAAAGTTTGGGAATTAAAGAAGGCTTTTTCTTTTTTCTTTTTTCTTTTTTTTTAAGGTACAATAAACTTAAAATACTTAAAACACTCAAAAAATTAAAGTTATCTTCGAGCTTTATACTCAATTTTGCTAAAAAATAGATGATATCGTTCTCTAATTTAATTGATTCAATATATTACTTATGATCAACGACTTGATTGATTGATGAATATGATAAATGAACTAGAATTACTCCATTTTTACGAAAACTATAATATCATTTACATTGCATTATAAGACCCAGTAAAATATGGCAACTTGGCTAATCTCAAAGGACGACTAGAAAATGACCTCGTCCGCTGCTTAAAAGAAAAGGGCTTGATCAGATTATTAATTTTGATAAGCTAGGACTTGGGAGCAGCCATGGTTTCTTGCTTCTTGGATGCTCATCTTCCATGCCTCAAGATTATTACCATGCTTTTCCTTGTAATCCCTTTGGTGGCTCCTTTATCCTTCAATTTCAGCGCTTTCACAGCCAATGATCGTGACTTAAAATATGAAGAATCAGCTTATCCTAATCCAACAGATAATGTGATCGAGCTTACTAATAACCAACGGGACAAGAGCACACTCGCAAACAAAGGTAGAGCAACATATGCCAAACCCCTGCAGCTCTGGGATAAAGTCTCTGGAAATCTAACAAATTTTACAACAAACTTCTCCTTTGTCATAAAGTCAGTCAATAACGGAAGTGTATATGGTGATGGGATTGCCTTCTTTCTCGCACCAAATGGTGCGAGGATTCCCAATAACTTGAGAAAAGGTGGTAGCATGGGCCTTACGTCCGACTTTGAGCAGTTGAATGCCACAGACAATCCATTTGTTGCTGTAGAGTTTGATATTTTTGTTAATATTGATTGGGATCCGCCGTCTTAGCATGTTGGTATTGATATCAACTCTATGAGATCTGTCGCTAACTCGTCATGGCCGAGTGCTGTTGGGATCATGGAAGGTAGGACGCATGAGGCCTGGATAAATTATGACTCTGCTACCAAAAATCTGAGTTTGGTTGTCACTTGTTTAGTGAATTCTACCCGTCACACAGACGCCGTCTAGCCTATCTTACATTGTTGATCTGAGAAAACACCTGCCAGAATTGCTCACTTTTGGTTTCTCAGCTGCAACAGGAGGTTCTTCTGCATTCCACAGCACACATTCTTGGAATTTTAGCTCAACTCTTGATATAAATGGTAACATAACGAATCCGGGGATTGTTGCAGTTTCAAGGAAAAACAGGAAGGGATTGGTTGGGTTGGCAGTTGGAGGGTCTGGTTTGGTAGGGGGACTAGGATTGGTTATATTTGCTTTTTCAAGGAAAGGAAGGAGAATGTTGAATGAAGGGGATGCTGCTGCAGCTGATGATGATATGTTTGATGTCAGCATTGGTGATGAATTTGAACAAGGCAGTGAGCCGAAAAAGTTTTGCGAATGATGAGCTAGCTAGAGCCACCAACAATTTTGGCCAAGAAGAGAAGCTAGGAGAGGGAGGATATGGGGGGTTTTACAAAGGATTCCTCAGGGGAATTAACACCTATGTTGCTGTCAAGAGAGTTTCGTAGGGATCTAAGCAGGGGATAAAGGAATATGCATCATAAGTGAAGATTATCAGCAAATTGAGGCACAGGAACCTTGTGCAACTCCTTGGATGGTGCCATGAGAAAAAAGAACTTCTCCTTGTTTATGAGTTCATGCCCAATGGCAGCTTGGACTCCCATCTTTTTAAAGGAAAAAGTTTGTTGAATTGGGCCACTAGATTCAAGATTGCGCAAGGATTGGCTTCTGCAGTTCTCTATCTACATGAAGAATGGGAACAATGCGTGGTGCACAGGGATATAAAGTCGAGCAACATCATGTTGGATACCAATTGCAACGCCAAGCTAGGGGACTTTGGGCTTGCCCGTCTGGTTGATCACGGAAAGGGTTCTCAAACGACCGTTTTGGCAGGGACGATAGTATATATGGCTCCGGAGTGTGTCGTAACAGGTAAGTCTAGCAAGGAAACCGGTGTATTCAGCTTTGGCGTGGTGGCATTGGAAATAGCTAGTGGAAGAAGGCCAATAGATCCTAGCGCCCAAGACGGTCAAGTGAACTTGGTCGAATGGGCTTGGAGCCTCTATGGAACAGGAAAGCTTCTTGAAGCAGCAGATCTGCGACTTGGTGCTGATTTCAATGTGCAAGAATTGGAGCAGTTGATAATTGTGGGACCTCGGTGTGCTCATCCAGACAGCAATCTCCGCCCTTCAATTAGGCAAGCCATTCCTGTACTCAATTTTGAAGCCCCATTGCCTATTCTCCCACTGAGGATGCCTGTGCCCACATATTCCACTCCACCTGCAGTGGAGATGCTGTCTTCTTCCGTTGTTTCAGGAAGCAGCCAAACAATGTCTTCAGCGTACAGGGACAACACTGAATGTTCAAAGTTTACTGCACCTTCCGGAGCATCCTCGCCCTCAGCTGCACTTCTTCACTCATGATGATAATTGGAATTTATTGTCTGTCAGTTTGTATAACGTATCTTCTAAATATGTCCTGATTTTAACTTCTGGTCGCAGTGAAATGTTTGTGTGTGTGTCCATTACAATTAATACTATGGAGATTGAGTAGGCTCCTGTTTATTTACATGTCCAAAAGTTTTAAATTCTCATCTCTTAAACAAAGAGAAGTAATTTTTTAAAATTATCAAGGTTGGCCCAGCAATTCGTTTCATTTATTGTTGTTTGCATGCATACAGAAGAAAGCAAAAGTCTTTAGTCGATACGCTTCTTTTGTTAGAGTAGTTAGGGGATTAACAGTTAGATAAGGTTCTTCAACACCAATAATACTATAGAAGTCACTTTATCGAACCTTTTACCTCCGTTTGTCATGAGCTCTACCTTCT
>JACGDI010005790.1:58216-70069 GCA_014898725.1 Jacaranda copaia
CCATCAAGCTCTTTGCAGCATCAATGAGGGAGTTTGAGTAATTAATCCTAAAAAAAATTATTGAAATCATAAATATATATTAGAAATTCGGTACTTTTTTAAAGAAACATATAAGACGTCAATACCTCATTTACGAGCCCATACAATCATCACTCAAAATTTTATCTAACAATTAAAAATATTGTATAAAAATATTTTAAATAATTTATTTTACAAATCAAAGGCTACATACTGATTAAGTCAAATTCAGCTTTTCAAATTATTTAACATATGTTTGACTTCATTCTGAATTTTATGAAACTTAATGGGCTAAGATTGATTTTAATTTTTGCCTTTTCCCAAAACTCAATAAGTTGAATATAAAATTTTATTTATTTATAATACAGATAGTAACATATAGTTATTAAAATTTATAATTATATTCATTTTATTTAGGTACCAATTTTGTTCGCCTTGTTTAAATTCCTATTCCGATGCACATACTTTTTTCCTTTACCGATATTTGTATTAACGATAGATGATTTTTAGATAAATTTAATTGAGAGATTGGATATTCATGCCACAATAAAATCTTCACACTGCGAAAATTTTGTGTTAAGTCTCTGGTAGGTGCTCGCGACGATCAAAGAAAATTTTATTCTTTTAAAAAAGTATATATATATATACATATATATATATATTATTTGTACTGTATTATTTGTGTTAATATTCAATTGGATATGCATGAGGAAATTAAAAATAAGAAAATATCACGTGAAGAGATAAAAGACAAAAGAAGAAAAGAATAAACAGAGAACCCTTCGCTTTCATTCTTAAATTTCAAGTGGTTAGGCATTTGTTCGAAGCATAAAATAAAAGGAATGTGTTTGATATTTAAGATTATGGGAACTTGTACAGTATTAATTAGGAATGACAATAGGTGGGGTTTGGGACACGTTTGGCAAAATCTAAGAACTGCTCCTTCAAAATTTTTATCGATTCAAATTCATCTCGTCTCCAATTCTTATCCAATGGAATGGATTTGTTACACTCGTTTAAAATATTTAAAAAAAATTAAAAATATTTATTTTAAAAAAAAACATCACTATGACTCCATAATACGAGACAATAATATTATCAACAAAAAATTTATTATTTAAATATTTATATGCACATGTTTTAGTCTTTGAAAAAAAATAAATTGCAAACATTATTATTACTTATATATACATATTGAATGTGTGAATTATTTATTATGATAATATTATTTTTATACAGAATATATACGCAATATTCACACACACACACACACACATATATATATATATATATATAATGAGGTTGAAAGTCGTTTATAGTGAAATGGTACTGTTTAGGGTAGATCTAACTAGAGAGATCGAATAATCCTATTGATGTTCTTCTCGAGGTTTGAGATCTGCAATAGCAACACATGTTAAACTAGCCGAGGTGTCCCTAACTAAGGCACTCTGATGCTTAAGTCAATTCTGATCGAAATATGATAATCGAACAAAATATTGAGAGCTTATAGTTTGTTTGGCATTATCTGGAGCGTTGTTGATTATGAGGTATTTATAGCCTTCCCTAGTGTGTGGTTTGTTGAAGGTGCCTCTATCAGGTGCATTGGGCTTTAGCCTTTACCAGGGGGTTAATGGTTATTTCAGATCTCGATACTATTTTAGGTGATATCATATCTTGTTTTTCAAGGTGAACAATACTTCTAGTAGGCACCTCTCTGTCAAAGGTGGTGGCAGGGTTGGTGGCAGCGACTATACCGACTGTCATGCGTCATTAATGTAGAGACATGCTGCTTGTTAGAGTAATAAATGCTGCGTGGATCTGAGTCAGCGCTAGGGTGAGTTATGAGATCAATATAAATCAAGTAGATCTGACAAGTCGATTAAGGAGATGGTAGAATATGCTAGAACGAATGAAGTTTCCTATCAAGTGTAGTCAGTAACAATATACTCAACCGAATAATTATTGTCGAATGGCTTAGTTCAGAATTAATGTTAGGCCTGTTAGGCAGTTTAGAACTGATGTTAGGCCTGTTAGGCTATTTAGAATTGATGTTAGGCCTGCTGGGCTAAATGGACCTCTTGGACAATCCCATATTATGAGTCCCCCCCACTCGTGGTTCTAATCAAGCTTGTCGACGAGCAGGAGCAGAGAGTACTTAGGTAGTTTTTAGTGGTTACCATATTCGATTAGAGTTTTGTCAAATCGACTAGGGTTTTCAAATTCTCAAGTAGGGTTTTTGAATTCTCGACCAGGGTTTGTGGTGGTTCCGTTGCATTTAATGCGCTAGTTACTTCGTAGAATACGAAACGTACGTAGGCAGGGTGTAATTATAATTGACACTTGGGTTCCCGCACACAGACACCTATAAATAATGGGTATAGATGCCCTAATTTACACTTTGGCTGAATCTATATCTGGTTGAATCCCTGCCTTTGAAGTTCTCCAATTTTCATGCAGTTACAGCTCGCAAGATATTCACTGTAAGTTACTTTGCCAATTTATTCTTTTCTCCCATTTCTTTTGCAAAAAAATGTTTGCTAGTTCTAATAGCGAGGACACTAAGTCCGAGAGTGTGGCTTATCAAGGGGAGACTAGGGATGGAAGTACGTTTGAAACTTCTCACGAGAGTGAGTCAGGTACTTCATTGAGTAATACCTCGAGTTCAAGCAATTCTAGTAGCTCGAGCAGGGTGAAGGTGGTTTCTGAGGGTGATGCTAGCTCGAGTGATGTTTTTGCAACCCGGGGTCGATTGTTTACATCAGATCACTATATAGAAATAGCCTCTAAAATAAAGCCGTCGACCTAATACGAGCAATGTACCATATCCCCGAGGAGTATGAACTGTTAGTGCCAAGAGCTTGGGGTAGAATGCATCGACCTTCTTGAGGGTGTATAACAATGTTTGAGGAAGGATTAAGATGTGGCCTTAGGTTTCCCCTCGCACCAGCGATAGTCGACCTTCTAGTGGGCCTGGAAGTTTGCATAACCCAGCTGCTTCCTAACTTTTTCGCCACCCTGTACAGTTTTTTCATGCTAATGCATTGGTATAATCAACCCGTCTTCTCCACTAACTTTTCAAATTTATTCCATTTACCCATGTTACAAAAGTCTGGTAGTACTAAAGAGTTTGGCTTATACTACTTGACAGCTTCACCCCACCAAAAATTTTTAGTATCCCCTGCCTCTTCTTACAGCTAAGAGTGAAAAAAAATATTTTTTCTATATTCGAGGGCCAGGGGTTCTGGCCATTCTGAAGGGTTGGTGGATGGGGCATATGGAGATGCCTGGGAACCAGATACCTAGTTGGCCTAACACGTTCATTAGGGATTTAGTCAAATTTGGGCATATGAAGGCCTCAATTCTGACTAAAGAAATGTGTCTGGTATTGGCTTGCTTATCGCCAGTCTAACTCAACCTGCCTATAGGTGATAGACTAGGTAGAAATTCTCGTCGATCATTATAATTGTGACTATTTTTGTCTGCCTGACTATGATGTTTGCCTATTCTATTTGTGTCTGCAAATCAAGAAGAAGTAATGGCTCAAAGTCGAACTGAATCACAAGCCGAGCTCTAAGGAACGAGGAGCGCCATCAAGCTATTACTGCTCGACAAGAAGGGGCTCCCACAAAATCAGTAGGTTCGATCGAATTAATGTAAGCTCCTTTACCTCTACAAATTGAACAAGCGCCAAAAACCTAGTTTGTTTGTTGAGAGGAGCTTGTTCCCAGCAGCCCTGTGAGTTGAGATAAAAGGAAAATAGTTGAGCAGAGAGGCTCGAGACCAAAAAGGGCTGTGGGGAACAAAGGAAAACAGAAAGCTGCAACAGGTTATGACCTGTTTGGGAAACTCGGTGATGAAGTATTATTCCAACTTCCTCAACTGTCTCCTCCCTGGTTCGCTACTGACCAAGTGTAGGAAAAAACTGACTTGACCTCTATCATCTGGGGAGGGATGACTGGCGGCAATGCATTGAAGTAGCTGATGTCAGGGGCTAATGAGCCTCAGTCAGGTCGGGACTCTTCAGGTGATGTCCTACCACTATAATATGGTAAGCACAAGGTTGATAATTTCTCATCGAATTTCTCTTTCGTTATAGCGTTGTGGAGTAACCTCCTTATGTTCCAAGTGGGGCAATTAGACTATAATATTTTTTGTCGATCAGAGCTGGCGCTAATGGATAGAGAAGAGTTACAAGGAGGAGGGGATATGGAAACTTTCAAGGTGTAGCTCGAGTCCTCCCAACTCCAGGTCAAGCAACTGAATAAAAAGACAGCCGATCTTCAAGAATAACTTGACTTTAAAGATCAGTAATTAGTCTAGACAGTCGAAGAGCAGAGTTGAATAGACTCTATAATATAGAAGGCCCACTTAAACCTGCAAGTGGGCTTTAGTTCTGGTCAGGCTCAAGGCCGTGCAGAGGTGACCAATGAAGTGAAGGAGGCCTTCAACCATCATTTTTCGACAATGCGGCGCGAAGCGATTGAATAATTTATCTTTAGCTCTACTTTTCAGGATGCGAGTATGATCACATCCCTTAATAATGCTCGGGAAGCCTTCCATAGGGCTGTAAAGCAGCTTGAGCACTTGGGATATGCTTTCTGTCCTGAAGATAAGAGCATGATAAGTCTTGCACTGAATGAGAAATTGGAGCTTTATCCTGACCTTGAAGAGGGTGGAGTCGAGCAGGCCCCAATGACAGAAGTTGTAACTGCTGCGCCAGATGAGCTACTGACTGAGGCTCAGAAAAAAAAGGCTGAGGTCGATGCAAGGTTAGAACAGTTGGCTAAGGAATTCACGTTTGCTAAGGGCTTGGTAGTGCAATTGAGGGAGGAAAAGGTCAATGTTGGGCAATATGTGCTGCGCTCGACCAACTTCATGAGCGATGTTACAGGGCATTTCGAACTACCTCGAGCTATGTCGCACCTTGTGTGTGCGATGCCAGAGCCAAACTCCGAATGGCCTGAGGGCAACCAGGTGAGGACAAGCAAGAATTAAATCAACCTTTCGACAATCCTTCTCTTCTTCTTCTTCTTCTTTTTTTTTTCTTTGATGTAATGATGATCAACTAGTTGATGAATAAAGACTGCTTTTTCTTTCCATCTTGTTGTGTTAAAGATAGCTATTAAATCTCATCATATCCAATTCAACTGTCGTAATAATGTGTAGAATACCTGAGAAATTATTTGATTATCACCATTGTAATGAAGAAAATTTAACAACACTATTGTCGACTTAATCGACTCTAATTAACGTTGTCTGTTATGCAGTAATTTGTTTGTGAAACTACGTCATTAATTTTTAATATCTCTTGGTTGACTACTTGGTCGACTATGGACTTGGCGGCATGAAGCCGCTTGAGTGGCAGTGGAGGGCTTCTTATTCGTCAACTATGGGGTTGACCTGAGACTTGGCAACATGAAGTAGTTTGAGTGGCAGTGAGGGGCTACTTGTTCGTCGACTGTAGGGTCAATTTGAGTCTTGGCGACATGAAGCCGCTTGAGTGGCAGCGAAGAGCTGCTTATTCGTCCATTACGGGGTCGACTTGAGTCTTGGCAGCATGAAACTGGTTGACTATGACAATGCCTACTAATTGTTTCAATATTGTTGGAATTTTATTCAAGTTGAAGGGCTTCAATGATAAGTATAGCACATTTTCAAATGTAAAATTTCTTGAGGTTGACGACATTCCACGGGCGAAGGAGTTCCTTTCCTTGCACATTGGCTAGTCTATAGGCGTTGTGCTTTGATACTTTAACAATGGTGTAAGGTCCTTCCCATTTTGGGTTGAGCTTGCCAACATTCTTGGAAACTTCTACTTTCTTGAGGACAAGATTTTCGATCTTAAAACAGCATAATATGACCCCTTTGTTGTAATTCTCGGCCATCTTCGACCTATAGCACTGTATAGTATTATAGGTTTCTTGGTGAAGCTCGTTAATAGTTTCGAGATCGAGTTTCATCTCTGACGTATTTCTTAGTGGATGGAAATGAATTACTCGAGCCATGTGTTGGATTAGCTCTGAGGGGATGATTGCCTCAAACGTATAAACCAGACTGTAAGGGGTATGGTCAATGGTTGTTTGAGGAGTTGTCCTGTATGCCCATAACACGTCAGGTAGATCATTTGTCCAATTCGAGCCAGTATCTTGTATCCTGGCTTTCAGATGGTCAAGAATCGTTTTGTTGGTTACCTCCATCTGACCGTTCGATTGAGAATTGCCCATTGGAGTTGTTGAAGTGCTAGAAAATATTTAGCACTTAGAATCTGAAAAAATGGTTCCTATGTGTCAAAATTTTCTTCATATTAAGGGTATTGGTCATTTATCATTAAAAATTGAGAACAATTTAATAATTTTTATACTAACATACTAGGTTAAATTATTAATTTCACTTCAATGGATGAGATTTGAGTTCAATGACAACTAAAGTGCGGGGCAAACCGAACTCGAAG
Organism: Jacaranda copaia; assembly: GCA_014898725.1. Lineage (NCBI taxonomy): Eukaryota > Viridiplantae > Streptophyta > Magnoliopsida > Lamiales > Bignoniaceae > Jacaranda > Jacaranda copaia. The sequence goes on from JACGDI010005790.1 coordinate 64,686, forward strand.
CTAATCTATTCAAAATCCATCACTATAATTTAGCATATCAAACAAATTATAAGTAGCCACAAAAACTCTTTATAAAGCCATATTGCACCTATCAAACAGGACCTTTTAAGGCAAACTTGTTAGTACTAATTATTAAGTAGAAATAATGTTAAATATAATAATTTAGTTGATCTACACATTATTTCTCAAAAAATATCAAATTTTTTTGTTCAAATATTTATTAAGAATAATGAATTAATATCTTTCTTAAAAGTATTTAATTACTCGAACAATTAGATACTTTGTTCTTCATTGAATATTGAAATGTTCATATCATCAAAATAGTAATTCAACTAGTCTACTCATAAGATCAAAGATTTGTCATCAACATTTATTAACAATAATGAGTTATATTTTCCTTAATAGCATTTAACCAGGATGATGAAATATCTCAATATATATTGAATGCTTGGGTGTTTCTTGTGGATAAAATCATAGAAGTCTATCAATATATGCTAAAAAATATATTACAATCATGTTTAAAGAATTGTTACATTCATTGTTCTTCCCTTCTCTATTATATATTTATTTTATAACAAAAAAGATAATTATATTAAGATAATTGTAAATGTACTTAAAAGATTGTATTATTTGGTCTAAATTGAATAAATGAAAGAATATAAATTAAAATATAAGATCTAACCCAATTATTTAAGTTTGAAGTTTTAAAAACTTTAAAGAATTCCCAATATGGGGATAGTAACACATTAATGTTGCATATAAATGCAATCAACTCAAAAATCTCCGAAGTGTGCCCAAATCTCCCCCAGTTAATTGTCCTTCCAAGTTACCTAAAAATTCAATTTCCCCTACCATTTATTATCCTCTCAAATTACCAAAAAAAAAAAAAAAAACACCCAAAGATTGCCAACTCTATTCCTTCGGCCTTTTTCTGCGTTTTCTCTTATTTTCCTGGTTAAAGCCGCCACGTTCTCCAGAAGCCCCCATTGCTCTATCTCCACGTCGAGGTCTTAGAAAAGCACGCTTTTTTACTGCAAAAAACAAAGACTAGTACTGGTATTCAGTACGAGTGTTTTCGCCATTGAAGAAAGCGTTGCCCACATGCAGATTTTCGTTCGTCTTTGCCCTTTGCTAATTATATGCTCTGTTCTTGGATTCCAAAAGGGTTTCCTGAAGTTCTTATTTAGAGGTTTTGTGTTGGTGGATTGTGTCACGTGTTTGAAGGATTTAGCCCTGGATTATGAACTTGGATGTGGATTTTTTCTGTTTGGGTGCTTTAAGCAAGTTTGTAAATTTCTGGGCCTGCTTTTATTGTTTGGTTTTGGGTTGAAGTTGTTTTACTCCGATAGTTTTTCCAGGGTTTTGGTTCGGTTTTTATGCGATTTGAGAGGGAATTCAGGGGAATTGAGAAATGGGTTTTCTTCCAATAATGTTCTTGATGGAAAATTTTGGCTGTTGAAATTCTTGAAGGAGGATTCATGCGTGCCCTTGATTGATAAAATGGAGGAGAAGAAAGAGAAACAAAACCCTTATACTGATTCTGACGAGAAAATGACAAGTGATGAAGAATATGATGGTGAGAATAATGAGGATGATGAGAAAGAGTATGGTGAAGTTGATATTTCAAAATTGAGGAAATTGATAAAGATTGAGCGGCACAGAGTCAATGGAGCTCGTGCAGAACTCGCAAAAGAAAGAGCCTCTTCTGCAACGGCAGCCGAGGAGGCAATGGCGATGATTCTGCGGCTCCAGAACGAGAAAAGCTTGATTGAAATGGAATTGAGTCAGTACAGAAGGTTGGCTGAGGAAAAACAAATCCATGATCAAGAAGTGATTCAATCATTGCATTGGCTCGTGTGTAAGCACGAGTCGGACAGAATATTACTGGAAGAACAGCTCAAAGTGTGCAGGGAAAAGTTGGAGCTTTTTGCGAAAAACGATGAATATGAAGAAGTTGAGGAAGCTCAAAGTTGTTTCAGTGGCAACATTGTGGATGCTCTTGAAAATGTGCTTTATAGCTCCCGTGATGCGAACTAGTCTCCCTAGTAAGTTCTTGTACAGGCATTTTGTCTCATGAATTTTTGAATCCTTGGATGAGATTGGAAAATGAATATACTTACTGCAAGTTTTCTGATCACAGAGAAAGAACATCGTTGCAATGGTCCTATGGTGTCTCACAATCTTATCTTAATGATTGGGTTATACCATGAAAAACGCTATCTTTTTGTTAATATTGGTAGGAGTTATACAACATATGCATAGTTTTTACCTCATTCAAACCAAAAGTAAGTAGTGGGAATAATTTTCGCTTGTTACTAGTGTGGACATTCTTGATGATCATCTGGTGCTAAGGATGTAGCTAAATAAAGGGTAAACCTGCATTGGGATTAAAGAACTTCGAATCTTTTCAAGTTGTCACCTAATTTGTATGTTCTTCTATAAACTCAAGGTTGAAGTGTTAATGACGCTAAGGTTCATTAATGTGTTTGTTGGAGCTAATAACCCAAAAAAGAAAAGTAATATTCAGTTTAACGACATCCTATGGCACCTGTTTGTTGACAAAGTGGATCTCATTTCTGGCTGTGGCATTCTATGAAATACTTCACATTCTGCCATGAGATGTTATTTTACAACCTTTGCACTTGATCGTGAGTTGCTGTCGCGCGGGCAGTTTACATGACTATTCTTGCTCAGGGATGTAATATTTTAGCAGACAATATTGTGTCTCCTGGAAAACTTGTGTTCGTGCCATGATTTTGAGCAGCTATATAAACTTCCGTCTGGAAATATAATAAAAAATGCAATTGTTGGGACCTATTTAGATGTAAAAGAATGTGAATTTTCTTTCACTTTGGGTTATGAAGGATTTAGCAGGAAGGCTTCATAAGGAGAAAGAAGTGGAGAATGTTTGGCTAGTTTATTTATAATGTCCTTCAAGCACCTCAGTCTTACAAGATGTTTTTTAAATTTATAAAATGGTAGATTTTATTTTTGAAATAAGTTATTTGTAGCTTATAAAATGTTATTAGTGACATTTTATAATTAAAATAGTTGTTAAAATCTTGAAAATAAGTTTGCATGTCTCTATTTTTTTTTTAAAGAATTTATAAGATTCTAATGTTTTATTTTAGGAGCTTCTCATTGATAAAATTTATCAAATATTTTGCAAAACTTTATAGGCTCTTAGACATTTTATAAAAAGAAATGATAAATGCTAACGCTTTGCCTGCTTCTTGTGAGCTAATCTTTAAAATTTTTCTTCTTTATAGTTTACGAGTTGTTTTGGGGTCCTATTAGTTCATTTAACATATAAATGTAATTTTCAACACATTTAATTATGGGTCCTATTTGTCCATTTAACATAAAAATGTAATTTTCAACACATTTAATTAATTGTTAATGTCCACACTTCTCTCATCTACATTTTACCTAAAAGGTTCAACTTGTTAAATTTCCCCGCGAGACCAAACAAGATTTCTTCTGGCTCCAACGTCTTTTTATTAATTAATTAATTAATTAATTTATTGTTGTTGTTGTTGTTGTTGTTGTTGTTGTTGTTATTATTTAGATTTTATAATTAAAGTTAAATTAAAAAAAAAATTCACAAGGGATTTTCTTGTCCATGTATTATTCCATTATCATATAGGTTGGGAACATATGTGCAATAGTGTCCATATAAGAGATATAATAGTCCATGTATTATTCCAGTCAATTATATAAGTTTCAGTTTTGCCATTGTGGTCTTGAAGCCTATATGTATGGACCAACTCCAGTAATTTTTTTTTTGAACATTTTTTTCCCCAAGAGAAACCAAAAGGTTTCCATTTTCCTTATGTTTTGTATATTAAAAGTAAAGTTTGAATCTGCTAATATGTTTGTTCTTATTGTGCAATTACCATTACACCGTTTATTAATTGATTAATTATCTTTTTATAATAGCCAATTAAACTTCCATAAGAATATCAATAGGTTTTTTTTTGTCTACCAAACTTCATAATAACATTAATAACTTCTTTTAGATTATTAAAAAAAAAACATTAAATGATTTATTATATAACTCTTATAATTCTCCAACTTCGATATTAAAGCAAAGGCCAATGGCAGCAAAGGTTTACTACAATATATATCATAAATATTAGTATAACAAATTTAAATAATACATTAAAAAAGAGAAATTATTTAATATGAATTAAAACTAACTAATTTTAATTTTCATTCCTTAACTTTTTTTAAAAAAATAACTTTTATTATGGGCCTTAAATTAAAAATTAATTTTCTAGATTTATTGAATTGAATTAAATTTATTTTTAATTAAAGATAAAAATTAAAATCAATTAATGAAATATCTATCTATTTTATTTTTTAGAATTCTAAACAAATTTCTTAAGTCCATAATTACAATCAATTAATCAAGTGAAGACTATTAAATTAGGCCATATTTTATTTGTTTGAGAAAACATTATGGGAGCTTAATAGATTAAAAATTTTAATGGACTTACAAAATAATTAAAATAATTTGTTTTGACTTTAATAAGATTGAGATAAGAACAAATGTGAGTGAATATTTAATTTTTTTTTAATTTTTCTTTGTATTCCAACCATTATAAATTAGAGAACTTTTTTTGCTATGAATATTATCAAGAACACATTTTAGAATAAGATGAAAACAAGTTTCAAAACTTTTTCTTTGACTTTTTAGTTAATTATATTGAAAAAACTATTAGGAAAAGTTTTGCTATTGATTTGATTCATTTACAAATTTTTTGATATAAAGAGGTATCACACTAAAGTTCGTCGAAAATATGCATTTTGAATTTACAAATATGAACTCTCTCCACGAGAGTTTTTAGTCTCTCTCTATGAGAGTTTTCGTCTCCATGTTTAGGAGTTTTTTTTTTTTTTCTCTAGATTTGCATGTAAGGTGAGTATCATCATCTCTCAAAGAGTGAATTTTCCTGATTCTGTCTCCTATTGGACGTTGGCTTTCTAAGTCGGTTATGGATATGGATTTGGCAAAACTCACAGAAAATCTTGCCCTGTGTGAAATTGAGAATGATACACTAATTGTATCTGATGAAGAATGGAATGGTGATTTGTTTGACCCAGAACTGAGTTTGGTGGATCGTCTTCTAACTACAAAACCTTACAGCTTTGTGGCCTTCCGGAATACGCTTGGTAGAATAATGAACCCCAAAAGAGGGATTGAAATCAAGTAGATTTCTCTTCCTCTTCAATCATATCAGGGACAAGGTGCGCGTTTTGAGGGGATGTCCAAGACTTTTGATAAGGACTTGCACTTTGTTTGGACGTGTTCTCCAGAAGAATAAGCTTGATAATGACTTGCACTTTGTTTGGATAATAAATCAAAAGCTTGTTTTGGGAGA
>JACGDI010005790.1:70169-102118 GCA_014898725.1 Jacaranda copaia
AGTAATAATATTACTAATAATAGTTAGGGTAAGTATTCTACTACTACTACTACTACTACTACTAATAATAAGTAATGATGATGATAATAATAATAATTATTATTACAATTAAATAAATTTTAATTAACAAAAAAAACCCATAAAATATTATAATACAACCCACTTAATCATTACAAAGTTACAACATAATCATATCTCTTCAATACATATGCATACATATATATACACAATATTTTTAATTAATATTTTTATAATTAAAAAAATTCTTTAATATCAATTTTCACTCTCAAATACCGATACAAAAGTAATGATATAACATTTACTGTAAAAAATATTTCCTAAAAAATATATACAAATATATCAAAACTCTCAAACTCTATTTTTTACTATTTTTAAAAATAATAACCAAACATCAATCACATTTCTCAACTTTTATTTCACATTCTCCTATAATTTCTTTATTATTTATTCTCTTAAAATATACAATAAACACATAATAAAATTAAACAAAAAACATATCCGAACAAAGTGTTGATAATCCTCATAGAACTTGAGAGTGGTCAAGACCCTTCCACAGTCAATAATGACTATTGCGAATTTTGGGTTCAAATTAGAAGTTTACCTCTTCTGGAAAGAACGAAAGAAGTGGCCTGCATAATTAGGAACAGGATAGGAGTGTTCAAGGAAATGGATATGGATCGAGATAAAAACAGTTGCCGGGATCTTGTTCGAATAAAGATGATTAATATCGTTACAAAACCCTTGTGTCGAGTGCTGTGTATTTCAGGTCATAAAGGAAATCAGTCGATTTTAAATTTTCAATATGAATGCCTACCCAACTTCAGTTACATTGGTGGATTACTTGGGCATAGTCTAAGGGATTATGAAAGCCGGTACAATTAAAATTTCAAACAAGAAGATCAGCATCAATATGGTGCTTGGCTCCGGGCGAATCGACAAAGTAGCCGTGTTAGCTAGCTTTTCTCCGTCATTTAGTTTCTCTAAAAATGGTCAAAGGACTATGGCCCAGCTGCCCCAAAAAATATGCTGGAAAAAATTACAGCGGAAACTGCTCTTCCACAGTCATAGATGGCGCAATTTTTGGAAAATTTACAACGAATCTTAATAACAAGGGAAAGGGGGTGATTCTGTGCAATCTTGAAGGAAACAGGTCCTTTAATATGGAGATAATGATTTACCAAATCTACAGAATAAAGACAGAGCAGATCTTTTTGTTGCCAATCAAAATAGTATCACATCTGGAAAAGGAATAGCCCAAAACCAGTGCAAAGAGATGAATTACGAGCCCATTTCTGTAACTTCTTTCCATACTAGACCCCATAGGGAGCACAAACGTGGGCCTTTGAATGAAGTTACTAACTATGATCAGCCCAATGTCAAGGCACTAATCGACTCTGAGACCATGAGTAATTATCTTCTTGAATCTCAGCCCAATATCAAGCTTCCTCTTGGTTCTAAGCCCAACAATCTTTTGATCAACACTGATGCTAATGTTTTGGTGAGAAAAAAACATAGAAGAGTCCGTCTTTCATCTGGTTGACATTTCTCTTACGTATCGATGAAGAATCTAATATCAAGAAAAGACAGTTGAAGAGAGGATGATTGGTGACAGGTGCATTAGATAGAAAGCAATTTACTGTCCACAGGAAAAAAGGGGGTAGAGCGGTGGTGAACAATGTCCGAACAAGAAGGCTTTCTATGGAGACCCACAAGGAGGACCTTAATGATACTATTTCAACGGTGGCAACCGCGATCACAATATAGGGCTTAGTTGGAACTGTCAAGGGTTGGCTTAGACAGTTAGAGAATTGGGCAAGTTAATTTGTCCTCATTGTCCCCACTTGGTTTTTTTGTTTGAAACCAAGTTAAATTCAAGAAAAATGGAAAAATAAGTGATAAGTTTGACCTTTTTGGAATATCTGTTGATGCACGAGGTCGCTCTGGAGGTTTGGCATTGTTGTGGCGCAAAGATATTTTGGTCTTGTTAAACAGTTTGTCTGCATCCCATATTGATGCTTCTGTGTTCACTGATGCAAATAATGGTGGTTTTCAGTTTATAGGTTTCTAAGGCGAGCCTGAAGTCTCTCAACGCTGGAATTCCTGTAATATCCTTCAATGCCTTAAGACTCAATCTCATCTCCCATGGATTTGTATGGGAGACTTTAATGAAGTTTTATCACCCACGGAAAAGCAAGGACGAGAAGGAATCACTTATAGTCGTGCTCGGTCGTTCAGGGATACTTTAGAAGAAGTTGATCTCCATGAGATGGGCTTTACTGGCTTTCCCTTCACTTAGTGCAACAAGCGAGAGTTTTCGTATACTGTGAGGGATAGACTTGATAGAGCTTGCGTATCTTCATAGTGGTTACACAAATTTAATTATCATCAAGTTCGGCACCTTGTTAGCCTTAATTCTGATCATATGCCTATTCTCATAGATTTTGATAATAGAGAGCATGTTGTTCAGCATAAGACCAAGTATACTTCTAAATTTGAAGCAATGTGGATTAAGAGTGCCGATTGTGCTAAATTTGTTAAGTAGGCATGGTCCAATGACTAGTTCTTAAGTTGATATGGAGACCGAAGGCATTGGGGAAGCTATTAAAAATTACACAGTGGGCTTGATAAAATGGAACAGAGGAAGTAATCGCTAGGTTAGTTGTAGATTTTCCGATCTTTGATCCCAAATTGATGAAATCTCGAAGGGAATGGTCACAAAGCAGTCAAAATCCTTGATCTCAAAACTGAGAAATGAACCAGAGGATCTCCTAGACAAAGAAGAGATATGTTCGCGCCAAAGATCAAAAATTCATCAGATGCAAGATAGGGACAGAAATACAAAATTCTTCCATTCGAAAGCAACTAGCAGATTCAGGAACAATATCATCACAGGAATAAAAAAAGAAATTTGGAAAATGGTGTGAATCAGGACAGCAGCTGAATAATTTGGTGATAAATTTTTTTAGAAACTTTTTCGAACTGGGGTCCTTTGGAGGAGGAAAATAATGCTGCTCTAAGCTATGTGGAACCCAAAATTGATGAGCAGATGAATATGCTATTGCTGAAATAGTTCACCGCCGAAGAAGTAAGTTTTGCTTTATCTCATATAAATCCATTAAAGTCGCCAGATCCTGTAGGGATGCCAGCAATCTTCTTTTAGAAATTCTGGAACATCAATGGTAATGACGTGATCTCCTTTGTTCTCAAATTTTTGAATAAGGGTCAATTTAATCTGAAGTACAATTACACGCACATTGTCTTAATTTCGAAGATTTCTCAACCTAAATTTCTAAGTCAATTTCGGCTGATTAGCTTGAGTAATGTGATATACAAGATTGCCTCAAAAACTATTGTAAACCGTTTGAAGCCATTGATGGATTAGATAATTACTGACACTCAATTAGCTTTTGTACAGTCTCGATTATTCACTAATAATGTTCTTGTAGCTTTTGAGGTAAACCACAATTCGAGGAAGAAATGTAAGTGTAAAACGGGTCATATGGCTATCAAACTCGATATAAACAAGGAATATGACAAGGTAGAATGACCTTTTCTTCATGGTGTGTTGGTTAAATTAGGTTTTGCTAGCAAATTTGTGGATCTTATTATGATGTGCGTCAAAATAATTTCTTATTTTGTTATTATGAATGGCAGAAATTTTGTTTATATTTGCCCTTAGCGTGGACTATGACAAGGGAATCCTCTCTCCCTCCATCTTTTTCTTTTTGTTCCCAAAATACTTTTTTCGCTAATTCAGAGAAGGGAAGTTGAAAGACTGATTAAGGGCATAGCTATCTGCAAAAACACTCCAAAAGTCTCCCATCTCTTATTTGCAAATGATACCTTGTTATTTTTCCAGGTAATCGAGACAGCTGCAAGATGTATTCGGGGCATTTTACACTTGTAAGAATTAACCCCGGGTTAACAAATTAACTTTGAGAAATCAATGGTGGTTTTCAGTAGAAATACACCTCCCCAAAGATAAGAATAAAGTCCAGGCTATTCTTGGTATGCTAGTTGTAAACAAACATGAGAAGTACCTCAGCTTCCCATCGGTTGCTAGGAAATCAAAGAACTATATTTTTTCTAACATTGGGGAAAGAGTTTGGAGGAAAATTAGTGGATGGTCTAAGAAGAGCTTATACCAGGTTGGAAAAAAGGTATTAATTAGGGCCATAGCCCAAGCGATTCATACTTATGTGATGAGCTGCTTCAAACTCCTCGAAGGTCTTGTTAAGGATATTGAGTCTATGTTGGCTTCTTTCTAGTGGGGAAATGAGGGGTCTAGAAAGATACATTGGTTGAAATGAGAGGATCCCGGCCACAATAAAAAAGACGGAGGAATGGGATTTAGGGACTTGCGTGCATTCAATACAACTTTGCTTGCAAAACAGGGTCGGAGGCTTTTAAAAAGACCCCAATACTTGTTTTCTAAACTTTTTAAAGCTAAGTATCCCCCAAATTGTGATGTGTTGCAAAGCTCGCTGGGTTCTAGCCCATCGTTTTCTTGGAGGGGAATTTGGGAATCTTTGTCATTGCTTCGAGAAGATATGTTGGAGTATTGGAAATGGCTCTTCAGTCCATATTTGGGGTGATTGCTGGATACCCAGAGAACCGTCCTTTTGGGTGATTACTTTCCCAGGAATTGTTCCCATCGATGCTAAGGTGCCAATCTTAATCAACATAGATTCAATAATATGGAATCAGAATTTAATTGAAGAGGTTTTCTTACAACCTGATAAAGAAGCTATCTTGACCATCCCACTTGGAGAAGAAAGCAATGAGGATCAGCTAGTATGGCACTACTCCAAAAATGGTGTCTTTTCTATTCGAATAGCATATTATCTTGCCCCTTCCTTAAAACGACGCCTAGCTGAATCTATTAGAAACTCTCATAGTGGAACTAGCGAGACAAATTTCAAATTTTTCTGGACATGTAAAGTTCCTCCAAAAGTTAAATAGTTTGCTTGGAGAGTCATGCGAATTATTGTTCCAACAAAGGCTACCCTGGTTCAAAAGAAAATGTCATCAAATCCTTTTTGTGAAACCTATGAAAACTTGGAGGAAGACCTTCTCCATTGCCTGCCGAAACGTCACTTCGCATCCCAGGTTTTGGCCTTTTCAGATTTACCTTCTTCTTGTCTAATTTTTGCAGTTGAGTTTGCTGCCCTTTAGATTCGAAAGGTGTATGAACATCTTGACATGGAGTTGTTTGATTTTTTTTTCTGATGTGTTGCTGTAGTTTGTAGCATCGCCAAAATCGAAGTAAATTTAGGGAAGTAAACTGGTCACCGTTGGAGGTTGTGGAGTTTGCAAGATCTTTTCTAACATTTTTCAGTCAGTTGCTGCTTTACACATAGTTAATGTGTTAATAGATAATGTTGCTGTTTTGGAAAGCTCCAAGAACAGGTAAGGTAAAGATTAATTTTGATGCTGCTTTATTTAAGGATGCCCAAAGTATTGGAGTTGGAATTATTGTTCGAGATCATATGGGGCAACATGTTTTGTGCATATCCAGAATTATCAGTTTCTTCCTAGAATCAGAAGCCTTTGCAGCAAAACTGGCCTGTGAATTATACTCTCAATATTTATGGACTGATTGTGCAATTGAGGGAAATTGCAGCTCAGTAATCCGTACTCTTCAAGATCATTCCCCCACCAATTTATTTGTTGTTGGACCAATTATCTATGATTCAAAGCAGCATATCTGACGCATGGGTTTGGTTTCCTTCTCACATGTTAGAAGACAAACAAATAGATGTGCCAGCTACCTTAGGTGAGCCTTATTTTTGTATCACAACTCGTCTTTCAGTTTGGATGTAATCTCTAAGTCGTTATCCTTTGACTCTTCTTAATAAAATTACTTCCATTTCCCCCCCTCATTTTTAGATTCATCCCTACAAACATAGTGTGAGTGTTTGTAGACAATTCAGCGGTAGACTCAAATCACAATGCCTTAAAATTAGTAGATGTTGAGAATGGATGTTCTTTAAAATTAATATTGTTTCATTACCTTAATGATAAGAAAAATGTTCCTTAACCTAGTCATAATACCCCTATCCCCACCACACCCCCAATGTTACTCCTTACAATCAGATTTCACTAATTGTGGCCTCAAAATTTGATTCGATTTGGGTGATCTCATAGATACCATTTCACATGCATATTAGGATGAGTTCTTTCTTTCCCTTTTAGTTCATTCTAATCTTGGTGAAGATTGTTAAAATATAATAAATTTGGTGGCTTTCAATATATACCTCTTTTTATTTTTATTTTTAGAATTCTCTTGATAAATGAAGTGTTGTTGGATACGTGGATATATGCTTGTTCTACTTTGACCTGAATATGTTTCTTGTTTGGGAAATTCCTAGTATTCTTAGAGATTCAATGAAATTTTATTTTGTTTTTCACAAAAATATATGAATCTCATTACATGTAGTCTTAAAATTTTTCAACAATAAACCTTCTATCAAATAATTATGCATACACCTTATAAGAGTACTATAAATAGGAGTGCTTACAAGCCGAACACCAATAAAAGACTGTAAAATGTTGAACCAACTATGGAAATTTTTATTTGAGGGGTGCTCTTGATCTAATGAATATTGCTTATTCTGGTGTTTATCAACAATGGTGTACAATCGATTTATGCCCCAAACAAAATCATAACTTAATATTGTCTACCTTTTGTCCCCCATTACCAAAAAAATGTGGAGATCTTTTTAACCCTTCATGAGCTCCTTGGTGTTTCTATTATGTTAATGTCAATTGAATCAATTTTTTTAGTTGTAAATTTGAAGTTTTTGGTATTTTCTTTAAAATCAATTGGTTTTTTCTTCCCATATAAGTCAGATAATGAAAATTATAAAAAACACTTGATATATGTGAAACGTTAAATGGTACTAATATAAGTAAGCCTAATGTAGGCCTAACATGCTTAATAGCCTTATAACCCTCATGAATACTATGACCTTACTTGAGCATATATGTCAAATTTGGCGACCAAGAGGTCGAGGTAAACCTCATTCGACCTAGAGGTTGACATAAGCGCAGTGAGAGTGGACCTAGTTAATAATGTCAGCTTTTGCAGCCTATCACATCCGCATTAAATGTGCCCGAAGCACTAGTCTATCTACATTAATTAGAGTGATGGCGTGTCACCTTCGCCATTAATATCATTGCTTCCGCATTAATGGTGATATGGCTTCCCCCTTTATTTAGCTAGACAATTATGAAGATTGAGTTTAGTTCGAAAAGACCTAAATTGGCCTTATCTTGGAGAACATTGTAAAACGCATTTCAAGGAAAAATCCATCTTTTTTGTCGCTAAACAAGTACTATAAATGCCCCTTCCATCCTCATGCACCGGTACACACCCTTACACTTTTTGAATTGTTACTATGATCAAATGTTCTCAGGTCGATTCACTAACTTAAGCGTTGGAGGGTCATAACCGAGGACCCTCTCGACTAGCCTGACATTTGTGCCCTGGTTGTGGGTTCCATCCTACGCCTACTGAAACAGTCTTTTAGGTCAAGGTACCATGCAGGTCAAGACCCAGAAACCTATCACACCAACTTCACTATTTAGCATTGTTTGTGGGAAAGAAGTTTACTATTGAAAATGGTTGACACCAGGTGAACCACTTCTAAGAGACAGAGTGAACGCTGCTCATCACCACCCCTTCTACCGCCCCAAGAATAGCCCCATCAGCAAGCAGAAGGTCTTCATTCTCAGCTTGAGTAGGTTGTCACTTTAACTATCCTGTAGCTTATGTAGATGATTAATGATCAAATCTCTGCCCAACTTTTCACTTAGCTATCTGCTACTTTACAAAGGTATAACAATCAACCAGTAGCCACGACGAGTGTCACACCTCACCCCTCATGCCAGGAAAAGAGACTCTCGAGGGAAGATAGAACCAAGAATGAAACACGCCTAAACCTGACTAGGCGAGAGTTGAGTCCTAAGCATTTTTCCTATAGCGAGCCTCGCTATCACCCATGCGAGGAGATTGTAGATTTAGAAGACCATTACATTCAACCCAATTGTGCCCAACAACGCGAGCAGGTTAAACACCCCAGACTTTACCATAGTTGAGATGTGTCTAGGCCTGACAAGGACAAATGGAAAGAGATCTCATATCAAGTTTAGCAACTTAATAAGAGACTGGTGGAAGAGATTTCAAGGAAGAACCTAGATCGGACACAATTTGACGATGTTCCTAAGTTTTGACATGAAAGAGAATCTTCCTTCATCTAGGAAATCATTGATGAGCGTATCATGCCCAATGTAAAAGTCCCTACTGGACTACCTCAATATGATGGGTTCACAAACCCAAATGAGCACCTCTTGCAATTTGAACATATGATGAAACTCCATAGTCATAGTGACCACATACATGCAAAGATATTGGTCACCACCTTTCAGGGAATAGTGTTGTCAAACTTGAGCTTGCATCTATATTCTCTAATGATCAACTTTGTGACAAGTTTTTGCACTAGTTCACTAGCAAAAAGAAAATAAAGTTGCCCAACACTCATCTTGATACAGTAAAACAGAATAAGGGTGAATCTTTGAGAGATTTCTTCTCCAGATTTAACATTGAAGTTCTACAAATTGATAACCTTTGCATCAAGTTCTTGATTGATGTCTTGTTTTTGGTTTTAAGACATAAAAAATGTGTTAATGCTTTGGTTAGGCAGCAACCACGTATGATGGAGGAACTCCTCAACCTAGCAAAAAGATATATGACTTAGGAAGAAATGAACAAGATGAAATTTGGAGGAGGGGAATTCGACAAGAAAAAAGGCAAGGAGAAGGATGATAGATACTAGAAAAAGGCCATCATTCTCCAATGAAGTGTTTTCTCAATTATGCACCTCTGAATACTCCTATGAAAGAGGTTATGTTCGCCATACAGCACGACAACCTTCTAAAAAGACCAAGGAACCTCAATGAAACAAAGGTCATGAAAAAATCCAAAAAATGTTACCATTTTCATCAACAGAAGGGACATGATATAAAGGATTATTTCAACCTTGAAAATGAAATCGAATTCCTCATTAGATAGGGCCACCTCAAAAAATACATTGATCAATAAGCCCTACAAGTAATGGCTTAAACCAACCAGACTCCTTATAGAGAGCGATCAGTTAGCCCATGAAAAGAACACGAAGGAAATCAGAAGGTTAGGATGACCGCCCACTTTTGAAAGGTGTCATTGACACAATGACAAGAGGATCGATTGGGGGGACTCTAAGAATGCAAGGAAACAAGCATAAAGGTATCTCAAATTCTGTAGGCTGATGCAGTCCAGGCCAATCTACTGGCTTTCCACAAGTGTTGAACCATATCTTTCTTGAATTTTGAACTGTCACACATAGTAGGTCAAGAAGCAGGAAACAACTTAGATTACCCATTGGTGGTTTCAATGGAAATTGTAAACTTCAAAGTCAGAAAAGTTGTGGTTGACAATGGAAGTTTGGTGAACATTATCTTTTTGTCTATACTAGAAAGAATGAAATTGGGGAAACTGAAATTTAACCTATTAGAACACCTTTGGTCAAATTTGGGGGGATTAGAGATTGTACATGTTGGGTCTATTAATCTATGCACTTTCTTCAAAAAAGCTTATAAAAGGTGTACCCATTATCAACTTCTTCATCGTTGATGCAACCTTTGCTTACAACACCATCATCGAAAGATTGGCACTAAATGACTTTCAGGCGATTGTATCTACTTATCATATGAAAGTCAAATTCCTGACCGCTTATGGAATCGGTGAATTATTGTGCAATTTGAAAGAAGCATAGTATTATTATACCATTTCAGTCGAGGCTAATGCTTAGAAAGCTCGACCTAAACTAAAACCCTCAAGGACATCCCTATAATGAAACTTGAGGAGGGATAAACAAGTAAGAAAAGAAAAGGGGAAGATATGCGGGTCCAGCCCATTAAAGAATTTAAAACAGTCGAACTTGACCTTGGTGACCCTGACAAGACAACGAGGATTGGAACAAGTTTGGAGCACAAGATGAAGTGCAAGCTCGTTGATTTCCTTTGGAGGAACATTGATGTTTTTTCTTGGAAGACAACCGATCTCCAAGGAATCGACCCCTAAGTTATTGTGCATCACCTTAATATCGATCCATCCTTCAAATCAGTGAATCAAAAGATAAGAATCTTCAATGCAAAAAAGACTCTCATTATCTAGGATAAGGTCAACAAACTTCTAGAGGCAAGCTATATAGTTGAAATCTAATACCCTAGCTAGTTATGTAATGTAGTTTTACTTCCTAAAAATGAAGAAAGATGGAGAATGTATAATAATTTTGCTGATCTTAATAAAACATTCCTTAAAGACCCATATCCTTTATCTCGCATAGATTTGTTGGTTGATTACTTACAGGTTGTGACCTTTTAAGTATGATGGATGCCTTTTAATGACACAATCAAATTTTTATAGCCCTAGAAGATAGGGATAAAACTTCCTTTATCTTCCCAAATGGCGTTTATTATTTTTTGGACATGCTATTTGGATTAAAAAAATGCCAATGCAACACACTAGAGACTAGTCAATTTTATGTTCAAAAATGAAATAGGTCGATCCATGGAAGTGTATGCGGAGAACATGATCATTAAATCAAATAGCAAATTTGATCACTAAGCAGACCTAAGCTACACATTTTCCATCCTCCAAGTTTTTGGGATAAAACTCAACCTGAGTAAATGTAAGTTCGGAGTAAGATATGGAAATTTCTTAGAGTACATGGTTAGCCAATGAAGTATCAATGCCAATCCTAAAAAAATCCAAGCTATACAAGATATCCTGCCATTTAAAAAAAGTTAAGGATGTAAAAAGGCTGGTTGAAAAAATATTGCTCTTGGTGAATTTATTGCTTGATTAGCCGATAAAAGTCTGCCCTTCTTTCAGATTATGAGGAACGCTAGAAAATTTCAATGGACGAAAAATGTGACCAGCCATTGGTCAAGTTCAAACAGTACTTAATCGAACCCCCACTGCTAGCAAAGCCTACTATTGGTGAAGTACTAAGTTGTACTTAGTAGTTTCTAAAGTGGTAGTTAGTTCTATCTTAGTGTCCACTCAGCAGGGTTTGCGCAGGCTAATTTATTATAGTAGTAATGTTTTGCAAAGACCTAACATAACTATCTGAAGATCAAAAAGTTTGCACTAACCCTCATCACAGCGGCATGGAAATTGCGACCCTATATCCTATCACACACCATCATTGTGCTAATAAATCAACCATTGAAGTAGGTCCTTTCCAAGCCTGGTACCTCCGAAAGGCAAACCAAATAGGCTATTGAGTTGGGAGAATTTGACCTCAAATTTCAACTTCGCACGGCTATTAATACCTAAGTGCGAGCCAACTTTATAGCAAAATGGATTGACCTTTCTTTGGATCAGGAATAGGATTAGCAAGTTTGGTCTTTGCATGTAGATGGTTCAGCCACGAATTCAAGTAGTGGAGTTAGACTTGGCCATTTTTAACCCATACTTGTGGGTACCCAAAAAAATATGGGTAATGGGCCTTGTTTTTCCAACCAAAAAAATTACGAATAATTTTACCCGTACCTAATTTACCCGCCTCTTTTTGGCCCAGCTTGTGGGTACCCGTGGGTAACTTGTATTTATAATTTTTAATATATAATATATATGCACATATAAATGATTATTCCCATTTTTTTCCACAAGGACAACAATGTATGATTGATAGATTGATATCTATACTTTCAATTCAAAAACTTTAGGCATGTAATGGAATTTAAGCTTGAACTTTTGAATGTGATGTACTTTAAATTTGGTAGATTTTGAATACTTAAGATGTAAGTTTTAAACTACAATATTATTAATATGCTTTAGGTATTTGTTCAATTTAATGTTCAAAATTTGTAGTCTTTTTTTTTTAAGTTTTATTTGGTTAATATTTGAGTAATATTATGTAAGTTACAAGTTGGACATTAATTTATCTTTAAATATTAAAAAAAAATTACGGGTACCCACGGGTAATGGGTCCCCTATCTCATACCCAATAAAAAAGGACAAATTTACCCAACTCATTATTACCCGTCATTAGGTTATTCGTGGGTACCCAATTGTGAGGTCTAAGTGGAGTGGGCATTTCATTATGTTCCCCTCAAGTAGAAAAGTATGATTTTGCTATTAAGCTCGATCATCTTGTCCCTAATAATGAGGTAAAGTACAAAACCCTTATAGCTAGGATGATGATGGCCCTGGACAGGGGGGTCAAATTCCTGACAACAATTACTGATTCCCAGCTTGTCGCTGAATAATTTTGGGGAAACTTTGAGGCAAGCGAAATGACCATGAATACCTATCTTACTCAAGTTAAACAACTGAAACAACAATTTGAGAAATTCACCCTTAGTCAAGTGTCTTAGCTGGAGAATGAAAAGGCAGATGCATTATCAAAGTTTGCTAGTTTAGCGAAGAGAACCAAAGAAAGATTTATTTCTTTTTTGGTCTTAGAGAAGCCCGCTGTTGATAGCCACCAACAAAATGGGATCTTTACCATTGATGTAATCGATCCGACCTGGAATGATGAAATTAAATGTTATCTCAAGTATGGGAAAATGCCAACAGATAAGGTGGAAGCCTATAGGTTGAAGGCATGTGCATCAAAATTCGCTTTGGATGAGTTTGATAAGCTATATAAGAGGTCCATCGCTAGGCCCCCGCTAAAGTGCCTAACTCCCAGTCAAAGACGGGAGGTCCTGCAAGAGGTTCATATAGGCATTTGTGGAAACCACTTAGGAGGTTGTTCATTGGCTCATAAAATCATTAGAAGTGGATATTTTTGGCTAACTTTAAATGAAGATGCCAATCATGTCAAGTTCATTCCAGTTTTCCTTATCAACTAGTTACCACCCTTGTTTGGAGTCGATATAGTAGGGTCTTTCCTGAAATTTACTGGACAAAAGAAATACATGATCGTGGCAGTTGAATACTTCACTAAATGGGCCAAAGCTGAGGTTGTACCTAAAATCATCGACGTTGCGATAAGGGTTTTCTTATGGAAAAATATCATATACCATTTTGGCATACCTATAGTCATCATATCTAACAATGGCACCCAATTTCAAAGCAAACACACAAGAGAATAGTGTGAAGACCTAGGAATTAAACAACATTTTACTTCAATTAGGAACCCATAAGCCAATGGCCAAATGGAGGTTGCCAACAGAACTATCCTCAACCACATCAAAATAAGGTTGGAAGGCTCCAATGCCAGATGGGTAGATGATCTACCACTAGTTTTTTAGGTCTATCAAACCACACTAAGAATAGCCACCAATCAGAGCCCCTACAATTTAGTGTACAAATCAGAAATAGTTGTCCTTACAGAATTAATCCAACACATGGCTCGAATCATACACTATAACTTGATTAGAAACAAAGCCAAAAGAAAACCTGACCTAGAAGTGATAGACAAGCTCAGACAACAAGCTTTTACAAATATGCAAAGATACAAGTCAATCATGGCTAAGCATTATAATAAAAGGTGTTAGACCTAGATCTTTCAAAGTGGGGGATCTCGTTCTCAAAAACGTTGAAGTTTTTAAAAATATTGGCAAACTCAACCCAAAATGGGAAGGTCTATATTCTATGGTCAAAGTAGCAAAACACAACTCTTATCAACTAGCTGACATGTCTGGGAATGAGCTACCGAGACCATGGAATGCAATTAACCTCAAGAAGTTTTATGTGTGGACAACATTGTACAGAAAGCACATTATTTTAATATCAAAGTCTACCTCGTAGTTGCATGATTGAAGTTGTATGAATCAATTATTAAGCAACTATCAAAGTCAACCCCGTAGTCACATGATTGAAGTTGTATGAATCAATTATTAAGCAACTATCAAAATTGACCTTGCAGTCACATGATTTAAGTTGTATGAATTAATTATTAAGCAACTATCAAAGTCAACCTCACAGTTGCATGATGGAAGTTATATGAGTCAATTTCAAGCAATTATCGAGTCGACGTTATAGTCGCACAATCATTGCAGATTTAGAAATGATCTCAATTATCACATATATACATTTTTAAAATAATATATAATCACGATCTCAAGAGCATCAAAGTTGACGACATGTATACAAATCAATTAGATACAAAAAAAATACAAAAGTCGTACATATGCCTCTTGAGGCCATACATTTTTCCAAACAAAAATGAGGAGAAAAAAAAGAAGCAAAAGTACTATAGAAAAATCACAAAATGCGAAGTCCATCTAACTAAACCCCACATCTTCCCTTGCCACACTAGGGCTTCGTTAGCCACCTCATCAACCACCTTAAACAACTCTTCGATTGAGTCAAGATCTACATTTAAGGGTGGCCCCTTGACCTCTTGCGTTGCTCTAATAGGTTGCGAAAGCTTTGTTTCTTCAGTAAAAAATACCCGACCTCCGTTAGGGAAGACGTTTACCACATTTACTTCATTATTCTTTATCTCTAAAGTGAACTCTCTTACAAACCCAAACTCTTCACCCACGGCCATAACCCGAGAAAAAATAAAAGAGGCAATGGCTCTATCACCCCCTTTAGGATAAGCATTTTCATCAAAGGCTACGAGACGCTCATCCTTGTTCACGCTCAGTCGGGCTTTATCTTTAGGCTGAAACTCAAATCCCATGAACTCCAGTTGCTTCACAGCATGGTTAAAGGCCTCATTCGCATCATCCATGCTAAACATTATGCTCATTTCGATAAAAGCCGAGGTGAGCATAAATTATTGTATGGCTTCTTTTCAAATCCAAGTAGCACTTTAAAAAACTTAGCCTGTGTGTACTGCAATGCGCTCTCGTACCCTTGGGCCCAACCTAACTCAAAGGCTTCTTAAACAAAATTCATGGTCTTAATCAATTGCTCATTAGCCTAACTTTTCCCCTCAACAGCAGCCAACAGCTCAACATCTTTCTCTTCTAGCTGCTTGGTCAGCTCAACCAATTTCAACTTCAAAGGTTGAACCTTAGTCTTAACCAAGTCATTTTGCTCCTTCTCTAACTCTTTGTATTTTTCTTCCAACCTCAGGCAATTGGTCTCACATAGCTTATACCAACAATAGAGTTTGTACCCCCATTGCCCGACCTACAAAAGCAGAATACGCTACAATTACATTAGTTTGAGTTTTGCTTAACGTAAAATTATAATTAACGCCACACTTACCATGTTGGCATGATAGGCAAGTGGCTTTAGAGCAGATAGTTGGTCGTTGTTAAACATTTCAACAAGTTCTTCTTGAAAAGACCACATGTTAAAATTGCCAAGGGCTTCACCAATGTCACCCCTACGCCTATCATCACGGTTGTGTTCGACATCTTTACCTTTTTTCCAAATTTGGGCTCAGGGAATGTTGGTAGATTGCAAATCGATCAGGAAGGAGAGTCGCATACGCATCCTCAAGCAGCTTACTAGCCTTTTTCTTTCCTTTCTCAACCGTAGTTTTCTTAGGGCGTCTTATCCCACGGATTTGAGCATCTTCCTCTTCGATTGAGAGAAACTACTCACTTTTCCCACACTATGGATAGCAGTAGGTTAGACCTCCTAGACCACTTGGGTGACCTTAGTAATTTGTGTGGTAGTCACCTATCGTGTCGAGGCAGTTTCTTTACACTATTGTGCTTTCTATTGCTTGTGCATAGTAATTTATCATGCGCGATTCATAATTGATCATCCTAAGAAGAAAGATAGCTTTCGATCAAATAGATAGCAATCAAACACAATATATTGTATTATTTATAAAGATCAATGTCTACCTAAATGCGCGTTAGCATGCAACCTCAATGCAGCAGCAAATAGGCCTACCAGAATCAAATTCTCTCTTTTATAAAGATCGATGTGTCCATTTCACCAAATTTGAGAAGATCTCAAATAAAAATATTATCCATGATGGGTTCTCACTCGTATCCAGCTTAACCCTACCCCTCATCCACCTTCTCAAAATATTGAAACTGACCTTAGTGGGAGATCGAACATAAAAGTATCTCTCTTTTCATTTTTGACCATGCGATGAGGATATAGCTTTGAAAACTTTTCTATAGGGTCACGCTGTTAAGTAATAAAAACCAGACTCCCCAGCTAAACCTAACTTACAGGACATTGGTAGGTGGAACAAATGGTTGAAATTGGCCAAATAAGAAGCTTAGTTGAGAATACCATTAGATATGCAAAACTATACATAAGGCAAAGCAATTTTGTAGGAGTTGGGTGGTGCACACTTGCAAACCTCTTAGCAAGTCAACTATTAAGTTTGCTAAAGAAAACTTAAGGCCGCATTTCATGGTGTCCGCAAAAACAGTTACGCACCCCTCAGAAGGAATATGCATTCTGTCTACAATCCTGGGTTTAATTAGCTCGATTCCTTTGGGAAAGTGATACTTTTCCCTAATCGACCTAAGGTCATCCAATTATATCTTCGACATGATATCACTATAATGAGTTGTCATAAATAACCTACCCATCGACCTGGGAACTTCTTCTATTACTTCCAATACTTCTTCATCGACTACAAGCTTAGAGGGCCTCGCTTTGCTTATATTGAGGTCGGAAGGACCCGTCACCTCACCTACTTCCATTCTTATTTCATCTACATTCACTTCAAACTCTTCGGGCAACCCCGACCTCCCACTTGCCTTGCTAGTTGAGGCATCTACTAACCGCATAACCTTGGAATCCGAATCTAAACTTGACTTATTTTCACAAAATGTCGCTGACAGAATATAAAAGGCAAAAAAGAAAAAACTTACAAAAATTATGTTCTTGAAACAAGGGATCAAGTTTCTTGAAAAAATTAAACACAAATCTGTAGAGCTCAACCTCAAAATGATACGATAAAAGTGAAAAATGAATAGTGAAAGCTACTATTTATAACTAGCCCAAGAATACCAATTGGTAAAAATGCTCAGACATCGGTTAATAATTGCGTAACCACCTATAACGGTTCCCACCAATATCCCTCCAATCAATATTCAAAATAGTTTTTCCCGCCTCTCATCCTCATCTTTTCTACGACTTCTAACTTCAACCCTATTATGGTCGAACTAAAGAGTGTGGGAGACTCATGATATGAGTAAGCCCAACGCAGGCCCAATATGCTTAATGGGTCTATAACCTTCATGAATACCAAGACCTTACTTGACCATAAGGGTTGAATTTGGCGACCAAGAGGTCAAGATAAACCTTATTCGACCTGGAGGTCGACATAAGCATAATGAGAGCAGACCTGGTAAATAATGTTAGCTCCTGCCCCCAATCACATCCACATTAAATACGCCCTAACTACCAGTCTGTCTACATTAATTGGAGTGAGACGCATCATCTTTGCTATTAATGATGTCGTCTCTGCATTAATGGCAATATACTTTCCCCCTTCATTCAGTCGGACAATTATGAAGTTTGAGTTTAGGTCGAAAAAACTTAAACTGTTCTTACCTTGGATAATAGTGTAAAAAGCACTTCAGGGCGAATTTCATCCTTTTGTCCCTAGACAAACACTATAAAGGTCCCTTCCATCCTCATACAACAGTACGCACCCTTACACTCTTTAAACTATTACTTTGCCCAAATATCCTCAGGTCAATTCATTGACTTAAGTATTTAAGGGTCATAGCTGATGATCCTCTTGGCTAGCCTGACATTTGTTCCCTAACTGCAGGTTCCATCTCGCACCCACTCAAACAATCTTTTAGGTTGAGGTACCGTGTAGGTTGAGACCCAGAAACCTATCACACCAAAAATAACTTCATCAGGTACGGATCATACTACATTAACATAATCATAATATATATTCTATTCTCAATATGATTTAATCTTCATTATTTGATATTTTTGCAATTAATGTATAATTAAAGACTTTTTTTATCAGATCATATATTTGTTAAACTTTTATTATATTGGAGAGTAGTGAATAGAATTGATTTTTCAAAAAAAGAAAAAAAAATGAAAACAAGCGAACATCACCACCACCGTAACAACAAATCTTAAAGATTTAGCCATATACTAAATAATCTTGTAGATTTTTATTGATAAATAAGCCAAAAATAAAGTACAGCACAATAGTATATTTATAGACTTTTCCATTGAAAAATAGAAAATATCTACAAAGTTAAAAAAAATTAACTAAAATTCCACATGAGCATGGCTGCTACTTTGATCAAGGAAGCCTCCAGAAGCTTGTTGCTGTTGTATTTCTAAAACCCTCCCCCACGTAAAATAGACGGTATATATCAAGGATGCCCATCTTGGATAATAAGGAAGATAAAGTCAGAGAAACAAGAGGCTTAGTGAAGGCATCAACGAGTTGATGAGAGCAACGAACCAATAAAAGCTTAATGAATCTAGAAGCAACTTTGTCCCTAATAAAATGACAATCCATCTCGATATGTTTAGTGCGCTAATGAAACATAGGGTTAGAAGCAATGTGAATAGCTACCAAGTTATCACATAATAAAAGTGTAGGAAAGTCAGTTGGCACATGAAAATCCTTTAGAAGACTATAGATCCAAGTTATTTCACTGGTTATACGTGCAAGAGCATGATATTCAGCTTTGGTCGAAGATCGAGATATAGTGGGTTGCCGCTTAGATTTCCAGGAGATGAGGTACTCACGCATAAAAATATAGAAACCAATTGTGAACTTACGAGTGTTTGGACAAGAAGCCCAGTCAGCATTGGCGAAAGCCCAGAGCTAAGTAGAAAAGGAAGCAGGGAAAAATAAGCTTTGGCTTGGAGATTACTTTATGTAACAAAGAAAGAAATGTGCAGCCTGTAAATGAGGTTGTTGAGGTTGGGAAATAAACTGGCTCAACTTATGAACTGCAAAACTGATGTCAGGCTGGGAAAGAGTAAGGTAGATAAGATGTCCAACTAGCCTACAATATTGTTTAGGATCATCAAGCAAACAACCACTGTCACTTGAAAGGTGAGCGCTTGTGTCCATAGGAGTGGACAACGTTGTAGCCGCAAGGAGACCACAATCCTCAGGAATTTGCAAGGCATACTGGCATTGGGACAAAGTAATCCCAGAAGCAGAAAGTGTAATCTCAAGCCCAAGAAAATAAAAAAGCTTGCCCAAGTCTCAAAAGCGAAATTGCTGGTGAAGAAATTTCTTCAAGTCATCCATAAGTTGTGAAGAGGGACTTCCAATTATAATATCATCAACATATACCAACAAGGCAATGAAGGAAGAGCCAACCCCTTTAGTCAAAAAGGCATAATCCGAACGGGAGTGAGAAAAATCATACTGTAATAAGATACTAGTGAGTTTAAAATTCCACTATTGAGAGGCCTATCGAAGACCATATATAGATTTATTCAAGCAACAAACAGGCTTAGAACCAGGGGAAATAGTGTCATTAGCAATAGAATACCCCAAAGGACGCTCTATAAAACCTCTTCAAATAAGTCACCATTTAAAAAGGCATTATTGACATCAAGTTGAGCAAGGTGCCAACTACGTATAGCAATGAGAGACAGGAAAACTTTCACTGCAACTAATTTGGCAACGGAGAAAAAATCTCAATAAAATCAACACCTTCACGTTGAGTAAACCTTAGTGCGCCTTGTAGTGCTTAATAGAACTGTCTAATTTGAACTTAATTTTGTACACCCAACGGCAACCAAGAGCACGTTTTCCTGGGGGAAGGGGAATAAATTTCCAAGTATTATTTTCTTCCATGGCCTGTTGGCCATGAGCTTTTTTATTTTTTATTTTTTCAAATAAGAAATGAATAAAACAATGCTACTTGATTACAAAAATTTATAAATTATTTCAAGACTTTTTATTTTTTGGTATGGAACAAGATTAATATCATCAATTATGTTGTATTAATTTTGGGATCTTAAATATTATGAGAAATAGGGGGGAAAATAAAATAGTATTATTTAAAATAACTAAAGTATTTTTTTAAAAACAAAATGGGATAAAATACATATTTATCTATTTTAAGATTAATTAATGGAAACAAGAGAAGTAGTGGTTGATATATATGTTGGAATTTTATTCCAATATGTGGATTTCTATTAATTGAATTTATTTTCTAATAAAATAAAAGCAGGCTAAATTAATATGGTTAATGAGATAGACTCATAGAGTCTAATATTTTGACCCAATATTGTTAAGGCTCTTTTCTAAACAGACTTGGTATGATAGCTGGTATATGCCCAATCTTATAAGCCCGTGATGGAAGGGCTCTCTAAGATTTTATCTTATATCTATTGAGGCTAGGTCCCCTCTCCACTCCACCGTTTTGATATTACTATCTCATTAAAGCTGTCAAGTGGCTTGTGTAAGAAGGAGAGAAAGATTTAGTGATCAATCGTGAATTGCAGGAATCATTGATCGTTTATCTCATGGCTCAAACAAATATATGAATAAATCAATCTGTTTATAGTATTTTAATTTTATAGATATATGCATCTTGGGTTAAATTATTTTCCTACAGTTGGTATTGGGGCCATATATCTGTGGATCAAAGCCTAATTTTGTTGATCAAATTTCATGGATCTTAAATCTTTTCAAAATATAAAAATAAAAATAAAAAATAAAAAATTCAATATTCCTTTTTTCACATGCTAGATGAGAATTCAAGGTTTTGTAAATTTAATTTTTGGATGATTGGATGATGAAGAATTCAGGTGTATTTAGATTTGTAAGTTAATCATGTAATGGTGTTTGAATGCAAGAAATTCAATCATGTTTAATTTTGCGGAATCCAAGGTAGCGAAAATTGAAATAGTTGATTTTGTAAACATTACTTGGCTTATATTTTCCCTATTTCAATGTTTGGTTTTTGTGGAACCCAAATTGCATAAGAAGGATAACCTTTTATTTTAATTAGCAATGGAGTTTCAATGTTCAGTTTATGTGGAGCTCGAATTGGGTGAAAATGATATCTATGAGTTGTGTATATATATTGGTTCCATGAGTTTTATATATATAGATATAGCTTACCTTTGCTGTGTAGTTGATTGCCTTCATTAATTGTATGTGCATGTATATTACTATATGTATATTTGTGGGGATACATAATATTTAAATAAATTAGAAACAATTTGAATGCTACAAATTACAACTCCCCAAGGTACATGTTCTTGTGCTTAATTTTATGGGAGTTTTCTGTACAAATTGTGCATGTGCAAGTTGGGCAATTAATTATTAAACTCGGTCATCTACTTATTTTATGGGTTGAAATAAATAATTACACCAAAGTGTTTTATTTATTGAGACTTGTAAAATTTGTGGCATGCATATTTCGAGTTAGTATTATTATGCATTCTTACCTACCCAAAGGGAGTTAGATATGTGTGATAATTGATTTTATTGATGCGGAATATATTGATGGGGATATATTAATTTAGAAGATTTATTTCCCAAAGGAGGCAACTCTTCAATAATCAATATGTATCTGTATTGTTCTTGCATGAGAGACCTTGTGTGCGTGGCATTCTCTGCCCAAAGGGGAGTTTGTCATGACTCACAAGGACTCTATGAGGAACTAAGCTCTATTGTTCTAAGCTTATTCTTATTAATTGCCTATTAGTGATGCGGTTTGTTGCATTTTTATTATTTTTTTTTACAGTTACTGTGAATTTAAATAATGGTAGTGCCACTATTGAAGTATTGAATGGTGGAAATTATAAAAGATGGAAGCATGATATTGAGTTTGCCCTGGGATTAGCTGAAATTGATATAGCTCTTCGGGAGGATCAACCTCCTTGACCTATTGATGATGCTTCCAATACCGTGAAAAGAGTTTATGCCCAGTGGGAGAGGTCCAATCACTTAAGTCTTCTAGCTATGAAAAAGTCTATTGGAGAGCATCTAGTTAGTGCACTTCTTAAGACCAATAATGCTAGGGAGTTTTTTCACGTGGTAGGACAAAGGTATTAAGGTCTGATAAGTTTGAAACTGGGAATCTAATGAGTGATTTGGCTAGTATAAAGCATAATAACTCTGGTGGGGTTATGGAATATATTTTGAAAATGGTTCACATCCAATGTAGACTCAAGGATCTTGATATTATCCTCCCTGATAACTATATTGTTCATACTACTCTCAATTCCTTGCCTATGGAATTCAGTCAAATCAAAACAGCCTATAACACCCAAAATAAAGTCATGGAGTATTCTTGACCTTATATACAAATGTGTATTTGAGGAAGAGAAAATTAAGAGGGAGAGTGGACAGACAGCCTTACTTGTTTCTCATCTTGGTCCTAAATCTGGAAAGAGTCAAAATATCTCCAATCCTAAGAAACCTCACTATCAGTCTCATAAGAAAGCTCAGAATACTAACAGGCATGGTAATAGTCAGACCCATAACTTAGGAGTCAAGAAAGTTGGTCCTAAAAAGGAAATAAAATGTTACTTTTGTAAGAAGTTGGGCCATAAGAGGTTTGAGTGTCCTAATTTCCAATCTTGATTAGAGAAGAAAAAGCAAGAAGGTAATTCACTAGCCCTAGTTTGTTTTGAGTCAAATTTAGTTAATGTTCCCATTCATTCTTAATGGCTTGACAGTGGAGCAAATGTCCATGTTGCAATTTCTTTGCAGGGGTTCATAAACAAAAGGAAGCCAAGTAGAGAAGAGTCTAAAATTGGATTAGCTATTGAAGCCCTAGCAATAATAGAGTATGTGGGAACTGTCATTTTGAACTTAGAATCTAATTTCAAGCTTGTTTTGGAAAATGTCTTTTATGTACCTACTTTTACTCAAAATTTAATTTCTATT
The DNA here is from genome assembly GCA_014898725.1 of Jacaranda copaia. Classification (NCBI taxonomy): domain Eukaryota; kingdom Viridiplantae; phylum Streptophyta; class Magnoliopsida; order Lamiales; family Bignoniaceae; genus Jacaranda; species Jacaranda copaia. The sequence goes on from JACGDI010005790.1 coordinate 92,972, forward strand.
TCTATTTTGGATAATTTGGGTTAAGAATTTCTTTTGGCAAAGGAAAGGTTAATTTAATTTTAGACTCTAAAATTATTGGTTGCGGTATTTTATACAATGGCTTACATATGTTGACCTTGGCTTCTAATCAAATTTATTCATCCTTCAGTATTGAAAATATTGTGTCCAAAAGACTCCTAAGTAATGACAACTCTTCCATGTTATGGCATAGACGCCTTGGCCATATTTCTAAAGATAAAATAGAAAAACTGATAAAAGCTAGCATTCTTCCTAGTCTTGATTTTGGAGACATGGAGATTTGTGTTGATTGCATTAGGGGAAAATTAACTAAGTCCAAGAAAAGGGATTCCATTCATAGTTCTAACCTCTTGGAGATTATTCATACGAATATCTCTGACTCATATATTCTTACCTTATGTGGTAATAAGTATTTTATCACCTTTATTGATAATTTTTCTCGATATGGTTATATTTATCTTATTAAAGAAAAATCTGATTCTCTTGAAAAATTCAAGATTTTTAAGACTGAAGTTGAAAAACAATTGGGAAAAGTTATTAAAATTGTAAGGTCTGACCGATGTGGTGAATATTATGGGAAACATGATGAGACCGGGCAACGTATGGGACCATTTGCCAAATATTTGCAAGAATCTGGAATTGTTGCTCAATTTACCATGCCTGGGAGTCCTGACCAAAATGGTATAGCCCAAAGGCATAATCGTACCCTAGCTGAGATGATGAGAAGCATGATAAGGCGATGTGAGTTACCTAAATTTCTTTGGGGTCAAGCCATAAGAACTGCCATGTATATACTTAATCGTGTTCCTACCAAATCAGTTCTTAAAATACCTTTTAAGTTGCAGGTTGGTAAGAAATCTAGCTTAAATCATTTTCGTGTGTGGGGATGTCCTGTGGAGGTTAGAATTTATAATCCTTTTAAGAAAAAGACTGACCCCAGATCTACTCGAGGTTGCTTCATTGGGTATCTAGATCATTCTAAAGGATATATATATATATATATATATTCTTTTGTCCTTCGCGTGGAACTCGAGTGGTTGAGTCTTAAACAGCTAAGTTCTTAGAGTATGATATACCTGATAGGAATGAATGTTCTCATCCTACAGTAGTCGATGATCTAATTGAATCTGTTACACTTTCCTTACCCACTACACATGAAATTAAGAATTCTCATCAACAAGTAGCTACACCTAATGCTAATATGGAGGCTCATTTGAATATTGATGCACCTCAAATTCATATCCATCAAATGCCTCCTAGATGTTCTACTAGAGAGAGACATCCTGCAATTCCTAATGACTACTATGTGTATCTCTTAGAAAGTGATTATGGTGTTAATCCTGTAATTGATCCTATCAGCTATTCTGATGCGATGTCTAGTCCTCAATTAGACTTGTGGTTTAGTGCTATGGAGGATGAAATTCACTCAATGAAAGGGAATAATGTGTGGGAGTTAGTTAATTTGCCCCAAGGTCAAAAGACAGTAGGTTGCAAATGGATATTTAAAACTAAGAAAGACTCAAAAAGAAAGATTGAAATGTTTAAGGCTAGACTTGTAGCCAAGGGCTTTACTCAAAAGGCTGGAATTGATTATGGTGACACATTCTCTCCTGTTTCCTCCAAGGATTCCTTCAGGATCATTATGAGTTTAGTAGCACATTTTGATTTGGAACTCCACCAAATGGATGTTATGACAATTTTTCTCAATGGCAACCTTGATAGAGAAGTTTATATGACTCAACCAGAAGGTTTTATTCAAAAAGGGGAGGAACACCTGGTGTGTAAGCTGAATAAGTCAATTTATGGCCTTAAACAGGCTTCTCGGCAGTGATACTTGAAGTTTGATAAGGTAGTGACTTCATTAATTTTGGTAGAAAATAAAGTGGACCATTGCATTTACCTTAAGACCAGTGGGAGCAAATTCATATATTTGGTGCTTTATGTTGATGATATTTTACTTGCTAGTAGTGATTTGGGCTTGCTTCATGACACTAAACAAATGTTATGTCGTAGTTTTGATATGAAGGATCTTGGTGAAGCATCTTTGGTTCTTGGAATTGAGATTCATCATGATAGAACTCGAGGTTTGTTAGGATTTTCTCAAGTAAGTTACCTTGATTGTGTTTTGGCTAGGTTTAACATGCAGAATTGTAAACTTGGTGATGTACCTATTGTGAAAGGTGATAAACTTAGCACTGCATAGTGCCCTAGAAATGAACTTGAGCGAGAGTCCATAAAAAACATTCCTTACTCTAGTGTTGTTGGTAGTTTGATGTATGCACAAGTTTACACTAGGCCTGATTTAGTCTTTGTCGTTGGTGTTCTTAGGCGCTATCTCTCTAATCCAGGACAAGAACATTGGGTGGCTGTTAAAAAAGTCTTGAGATAATTGAAGAAAACTAAAGACTTTATGCTCGTTTATAAAAAGGTTGGTTGTCTTGAGGTTATTGGATATCAGATTCAAATTTTGCTGGTTGTCCTGATGACTTGAGATCTACTTTGGGTTATATTTTTATAATGGCGGGTGGAGCTATCTCATGGAAGAGTGTTAAGCAGACACTTACTACTTCATCAACCATGCAGGCTGAGTTTGTTGCTTGTTATGGAGCAGCCATGCATGTTGTATGGCTAAAGAACTTCATTTCAGGACTTTTGGTTGTTGATTCAATTTCTAAGCCACTAAGGATTTATTGTGATAATGCCGCTGCTGTGTTCTTTTTAAGAAATAATAAATCCTCCAGTGCATCTAAATATGTGGAGCTTAAATATCTTGTTGTGAGGGATTTGGTTAAAAATGACACTATCATGATAGAACATGTCGATACCAACTTTATGCTAGCGGACCCCTTAACCAAGGGATTGAGGCCTATTATTTTCAAAAGACATGAAGAATACATGGGTATGTTGAGTCCTTAGATGTATTGAGTTAAGTGAGATATTTTCTTTATTAAAATTGTTACAACATTAAAGCCTTTTGTCTTATTAGCTTTTATTAATTCGAGATTCTTTTTCAATTGTTGATATATTTGTTATAATTGTGTGCACATTTTGTGGTTATAGCTCGCTTAACATGTATCTTGAGATTGGATGTTGATCTTGAGAGATAGGTATATCTCATAAATGACATCATGTTGTATTTAGTATTGAACGAGGCATGCATGACTTCTTTTGAAGTCAAATTTTCTTAGAATTTCATATTGTTTCTAGAAATTCATTTCTACAAGAAAATCATGGATTTTCTTAGGGTTTCTTATTGCTCAAGAGGCCCATACCTTATAAAAAAATCAAAGTTTCTCGGGATTTCATATAATTCTAGAAATCCATATCTTACAAGAAAATTGGAGGACCAACAATGAAATAGCATACATATTTGGATCATATTTTAATTGCTATTTCTTGCTACACCATCATGTCTGAATCCATGTCGGTGGAATTGCTAGTATATGTGACCATAGAAGGTTTTGTATTAATGAAAGATACAATTACCAACATGATTCAATATTAGTAATTTTTACTGGATCAGATTGCGTTGGTAGTCTTGTCTCATTGCCATATTTCTTTTCTTTAAAATGTGGCCACAGTCAAATTTTTGTAATTTAGCCCGAGAGTCATTTTCTCAAACTTGCCCTTTTATTTGTTTTTTAAAGTTACAATTAATATTTGTCCAAGTGGGAGAATGTTGGAATTTTATTCCAACATGTGGACTTTTATTAATTGGATTTGTTTTCGGATAAAATAAAAATGGGCTAAATTAATACGGTTAATAAGATTGACTCATAGAACCTAATATTTTGACCAAATGTTGTTAAGGTCCTTTTCTAAACAGACTTGGTATGACAGCTGGTGTAGGCCCAATTTTAAAAGCTCGTGATGGGAGGGCTCTCTAGGGTTGTTTCTTATATATATTGAGGCTAGGTCCCCTCTCCACTCCACCGTTTTGATATTGCTATCCCATTAAAGCTGTCAAGTGGCTTGTGTGAGAAGGAGAGGGAGACTTAACGATCAATCATAAAATTACAGGAATCATTGATCATTAATCTCATAACTCAAACAGGTATATGAATAAATCGATCTATTTATAATATTTTGATTTTATAAATATGTGCATTTTGGGTTAAATTATTTTCCTACAATATATGCTAGCGCACATTCTTGTTCTTATTGTCTGTGTTATAAAGTTGATTTCTGGAAAACTGTGATTTTTGTTAGTTGTTAAAAATGCTTCTACGAGGGCTAATTTTTATTAGTGGTGTATAGTACTGCTGGAATCTTGGCATGTCGATCCTGCATAAAATTTATCCAGCCAGTGAGTATGAAAATGATGACTCGAGAATATATATATATATATATATATATATGATTAAGCATGCCTTAAATTAAGACTTTTTTTAATTATTTAAAACATATTTACGACACTCATAAATTTATTAAATACTAGTTTTAAGTTATGGGAAAATATAGAGAAGCTATGGGGGTATTTTTTTTATAATTGAAAAAGTAACTGTGATAAACAATTTGATTTGAGTATCAAATTCAATGTGTAATTTATATCGAGATTACATTATAAGAATATATATATATATATATATATATATTAGTGACAATACAAAAATTATCACTAATTATAAAGTAACAAAAGATTTTCTTTTGCCACTTTAATAATTTTTATAAATTAAATAGCGACAAAAATAGTTGTTGAATTGTCACTTTTGATAATTAATGGCACACCTATAGTAATAATATAATAACTATGAAAACTTTGTCACAAATTATAATGATGATTTTTTTGTCATTATGTTGTCCACATAGGAATATTGCTAATTATCAATAATGACAATTTAATTATTAATTCTTGTCAATATTGAGTCATATTGTGATAAAATAAAAATTATTATTATTTGAAAAATATTATTAATAATAAAATAAAAGTCATTAGCTGATGCCTTAATATTTTTGTTTTGTCACTAATATTTCATTTTATTAGTGTTAATAAACTTCTCTCATAGTAACAATGTAAGAATTTTCTTTATCATAGATGAATTTTTTCTGACTATTTACTTTTTTATCAGTATTGTTTTTATTTATGAATTTATTGATGTAATTTCTAAATTAATTTTTAACAAATTAAATTTTGAACATCAATCATTTTTATATATACCTTACTTTTTATCGTGAAGCTAATCTAACCTTGTCATAATCTTGGTCCTACGCATGGATGAATGATTGGTATGTCCAAAAGAATAATGAGATTAAAGGGGAGAACAAGAAAGAGCAATATTTTCGATGAAAATGCTACTCTCCTATTGGTCATCATTTGTTCTTGCACAGTAGCGATTCTAACTTCTGGGCTTAATATTTTGTGTATGAAAAGGATTTGTAGACCGGGTGCAGGTGAAGAAAATTTCATAATGCGCCCATCTATGTAGCATTTTAATTCAATAAATTTACTTAGTACTTATTTTTTTATGATTTATTATGTTACGCTGAATGTCTGTTATGTATAAAATTTATGTAGTTGGATCAAAGACCACTCAGTGATTAATTACTTCAAAACAACGAGTTTCGCTTGTTTGAATGGAAAATAAGATTTTGACTAAAATGGAGTCGATGGTTTTTTGAAATTGAAGTTAAAAATGGTATTTAAGAATTTTTTTTAATTATTTAAATACACACACATCAGAATTAATTAGAATTCAAATTTCTAATTTCACACATTATGTGCGAAACTTATGCTCAGATCAAAGCCACTCAACTCTAACTATTGTCGTTGAAATGCTTAAATTAATAGAATTTATTTGTACGGATTTAAGGTCAAAGATATTTACATTTCAGTTGGCGTTATTCCTTCAAGCTTATGCGTCTCAAAGAGATAATGTCAAAATGGAGTCCAACCTAATCCAAAACAAAATATGAATTTTGGAGTGTTAGAATATAAAATTTAAATTTAGGGGTAGCAATCGTGTTGTGTTAGATTATCCCATATCAGGTTGGTGTGAGAATATCATAAAATTTTGATCAATCCGAACCTAACCTAATAAGCCTCAACTCAAACCCAACTTGAAAGTTTTCTTATCAACCCAAATCCAACCCGATTTAGCATATGATTATTTTTTTATTAATAATTCATCTAAAAAACCTACACATTTTATGTTCATTGTTAAACTAGAATCTCAATAAAATAATCAATTTATACCAAAATTTTGAGAAAAGTCAACTTATGCCAAAAGTTAGAAAAAGTTAATATTATATTCTAGCAGTCCAACTTTTGTATCATAGAGCAATTTAATAATTGGAATTCATTTTATTTCCTTTACAATATCGATGCGGTTGAAAATCATATTTAGTTAATAGGATAATGTATGGGCAGATTCGACCAGGGAGGTCAAACAATCCAACAATGATCTTCTTCGAGAACTAAGATCTGCAATCAACAGCAAACATTAAACTAGCCAAAGTGTCCCTAGTTAAGGCATTCTGCTGCTTAAGTTAGTACTAATCGAACTAAGGTAATCGAGCAGAGTATAGTATATATGGCATTACCTAGAGGATGGCTGGTATTGAGGTATTTACAGCCTTCTCCTGGTGGGTAATATGTCTAGGATGCCCTTATCAAGTGTAAATGGCTCTTGTCCCTGCTTGGAGGTTATTGATCATTTTCAATTTTAGTTCTATTCTAGGTAGCATTATTTCTTACTTTTAAGGGTAAATAGTACTCTGGGAATGTATTTCCCTGACAGAGTTGGTAGTAGAGTTGGTGATAGAGATTATACTGGGTGGCGTGCGTTATTAATGAGGAGACATGCTACTCATCAGAGCATTAAATGCGGCAAGAATATGAGTCAATGCCAAAGTGAGCACTCTAGTCGATAATTATCTAACAAACAAAGCGATCAACCAAAGAGATGGTTGAATGGACAAAGTGGCTTGAAGCCTTCCATTAGGTATGATCAAGGACAATCCACTCAGCTGAGTGGTTGTAGTCGAGTGGCACGGCCCAATTGGGTCCAAAAGCGCCGTTGGGCTATGCATGTTAAGTAGGCGTAGGGGCCCTCTTTGAGGTTGATAGTTTGTTGTGTTGAACCTATTGAGTTATCTTATATCAAATATCAATAATATACAAATTTTTATGTTAAACCAAAAATTTTGCACAACTTAATTTTAACTACAATGAAATTGAATTCTAGCAAAGAAGTATAATTCGTCACATTCAACAATTAATAATCATCTCAATATCACCAAGTAGTCAAGTTTACATAATAAATAATAATCATTAATTCTTATAAATCAATTTAGAGTTAAATTATTTAAAAATAACCAATCATTATTTAAATATGCAAAAAATATAGGGCTATTATTGTGTTATCAGATTGTTATCATGTTACCCGAAATCCGGCCCAAATAGCTGCACGGATGGATTGCTCACTTGTTTAGGTATTTATTTTTTATTAAGGACATAATCGTCTAGTTAACTGTACCTTGAGGGATAAAATTTTTTACCAGGGATTGCTTTGTTTTCTTTGTCGGTACCTCTTTTCATTTTGAATACAATATTATTTGAAAATAAAAAATTATTAACTTCTCTCCATTTTTAAATAAAATATTTCTTATTTTTATATTCAATTTCTCTTAAATTAACATTATTTTATCGTCATATTATCACATTAATTAAATTTATGATTTGATATAAAGTATTCACAGTCATTTTAAAATTAATAAAATTCATATATTTTAAAACAATAAATCTTTTTAAATATAAAAAATGTGAATCACCTAAATTATCAACCCCTATCTACTCTAATTATTATTTTGAGACAAAATTAATATTCAAATATAATCTTGTTTTCATGTTCAAAAGTTGTACTAAGTATTATCTTTTCAACTTTTAGAAATATTAAAAATAAAAACATGAAAACGAAAACATATCCAAACTAGCCCACTAAGTGGTTTAATTGATAATTGAATGGGGCAAAGTGGGATCAAGATATAACTTGAAGGGATTTACTGTAATTATATATGAGAATTAAAAAATAAAAAACAATATAGATAATAAATAAATATATAAATAAATAATGGAAACTAGTAGCATGGTACATCTTACCACAAACTATTTTTTTCCTGTTCCTTCATATTTACGGGAAGCACCCAGATAGAACATATATTCCATCTTATTATTTTTATGATTGATATTTCACCTCTCTTTGCATTTCTCAAATTGAAACTTTTTCTAAATCAAAGAATTTGAAACTCAAAAATTTTACATTTATAGTAGTAGAAAATTTATTATTAACTTACATATTGAAAAATTTGAGAGTTAAAGGAGGGGAATTTTTTTTTTTTTATAGGTGCAATGAACTTAAAATACTTAAAGCACTCAAAACATTAAAATTATCTCCGGGCTAGACACTCAATTTTGCTGAAAAGTAGATCCTGCATTCCCTGTTTGATTGATTCACCATATTATTTATGATCGACTTAATTGATGAAAGTGACAAATTAGCTAACTTAAGCAATTATTGCGATCATTTGCACTGCATTGTAAGACCCGTTCCAAACAAAAAAAAGTCGTCTACTGCTTAAAAGAAGAAGTGTTGATGAGATTATTAATTTGGATAAGCTAGATAGAACTTAGGAGCAGCCATGGTTTCGTGCTTCTTGGACGCTCATCTTCCATGCCTCAAGATTATTACCATGCTTTTCCTTGTAACCCCTTTTGTGGCTCCTTTATACTTCAATTTCAGCGCTTTCACACCCAATGATACGAACATAACCTATGAAAACGCTTATCCAGCAGAAAATGTGATCCAGCTTACTGCAAACCAACGGGACTTGAGCACACTGGAACGCGTAGGTAGAGCAACATATGCCAAACCCCTGCAGCTCTGGGATAAAGCCTCTGGAAATCTAACAGATTTTACAACAAACTTCTCCTTTGTCATACAGTCAGTCAATAACGGAAGTGTATATGGTGATGGGATCGCCTTCTTTCTTGCACCAAATGGTGCGAGGATTCCCAATAACGTGACAGAAGGTGGTAGCATGGGCCTTACGTCGGACTTTGAGGTGTTGAACGCCACTGACAATCCATTTGTTGCTGTAGAGTTTGATATTTTTGTTAATATTGATTGGGAT
>JACGDI010005790.1:105642-129623 GCA_014898725.1 Jacaranda copaia
TGGGTTAGCCGAGTTGATTTTATTTTGGCATTCACCACCTTTAGTTCAGATCAGCCGAACTAATTTTATTTTGGCATTCGCCACCTTCAATTTAGATCAGTCGAGCTGATTTTATTTTGGCATTCACCACCTTCAGTTTAGCCACCTTCAATTTAGATCAAATGAGTTGATTTTATTTTGGCATTCGCCATCTTCAGTTTAGATCGGTGAGTTTGGAAAAGCAAACATGTCAGCTTCAAGACTTAACAAGAGATAGGTTGATCCTGCTTAACTTATGCTTACAAGAAATGGAAAACTGTCTAATTTCTGAGAAAATTAAAAATGGCAAGTCAACCATCGTAAACTAAAGACAGCAAAAATAGATTATAAAAGAAGTTACATGTAAAAACGCCGCAGGTTCTGAATGTTCCAAGGACGAGGTAGCTTTTTTCCCTTTACCGTTTCTAGCTCATTAGCTCCCCTTTTCAGCACGGTGATCACTCTGTAGGGCCCCTCCCAATTGGGTTTCAATTTTCCAACATTTCCCAGTGCATCCACTTTTCTCAAGACCCAATCTCCCATCTGGAAACTGCGAGGCTTGACCCTTTTGTTAAATGCAGTTTAGATCCTTTACTTGTACTTAGCCGACCTGAGGCAAACGTTCTCCCTTTTCTCTTCGATCATATCTAGAGAATCTTTGAGCAACTCCTTATTCACTTTGAGATCGTATGCCAGTACACGATGTGATTCCAAACCCACCTCAGTTGGAATTAGTGCATCCACACTCCCCGGTCGACACTTTTAGTGTAATCCTATAGGCCCATAATACTCAGAGAAGCTCATCTACCCAACCACCATATGCTTAGCTTAACCTTTTCTTCAAACTCCTCAAAAGATTGTGATTGATAACCTCAGTTTGTCCATTAGTTTATGGGTGGGCTACGGCGCTAAAGTGTTGATCAATTTTCATTTTCTTACACCAGGCTTGCACCTTAGACCCCTAGAATTGCCTATCATTATCCAAGATCAACTCCCTGGGGATGCCGTGCTTGCATACTATTTTCTTCCACAAGAATTTGAGCACCTCATTCTCCATTATCTTAGCCAAGGGTTCTACTTCTACCCACTTACTGAAATAATCCGCTACAACCAACAAGAACTTTCTCTGCCCGACTGTCGTAAGGAAAGGCCCCATAATATCCATTCCCCATTTTGCGAATGGGTAGGGGATACTCATTCCATGCATTGGCTCGGCGGGTATATAGCTGACCTGGGCGTGCTTTTAATACTTATCACATTTCTTCACCAATTCTCCTGCATCGGCTCGGACAGAGGGCCAAAAGTACCCAACTCAAATAGTCTTAGAGGCTAATGCAGTCCCACCTAAGTGATTTTGGTAGCATTCTTCGTGAATTTCTCATAGGATGTATTCCCTTTCCTGAGAAGACAAACAACGTAGCAATGGCTAAGCAAAACCTCTCTTGTACAACAGTCCATTTATCATGGTAAACCGCATTGATTGCACACGCAACTTATGATCAGCTTTCGATTTGTCTCCATGTAGGTATCGTATGATGGGGGTCCTCCAATCCTAACCTTCTTCCATCATGAGGACTTCATCTTCGAGACTTTCTCTTTCTAGCTCGTGGATCGTGATTCATCGAGTGTTGCACTCGCTGAGAGAGTTGGCTATCTTATCCAAACAGTCTGCCTTGCTATTATCCTCTTGAGGTACCTGGGTTATTTAAAGCTCGACCAGATTTTGACATAATTTATCTACCAGCTGCAGGTACGTATTCATTCTGGCTTTTTTTACCTCATACTGTCCTTCGATCTACTTCACTACTAATTGTGAATCAGTGAACACCTGAACGCGTATGGCACCACTTTGCACTGCCATTTTAATCCCACATATCATGGCCTCATATTCTGCTTTATTGTTGGAGGCCTTGAAACAAAACCTCACAACGAACTCCATCTCTTCACCTTCTGGGTCAATAACAACAATTTCAGCTCCACTTCCTCCATATCCTGATGACCCATCTATATGCACCATCCACAAACCTTCCTTCTCCCTTGTAGGCGCGTCTGCCACAAAATTCGCCAAGGCTTGTGCCTTTATGGCATTCTTGGGGGCATAGCCAATATCATATTCTCATAATTCTACTAACCATTTAACTAGCCTTCCAGCCACGTCAGCCTTCCCAAGAGTTTGCTTCAATAGGTGGTTAGTTCGCATGATAATAGGATGAGATAAAAAAGTAAGGTTGTAATCTTCTTGCAGTGACCACCAGAGCTAGTGTCATCTTCTCAATTTTTAGGTATCTCAGTTCGGTAGCATGCAAGACCTTACTGACATAGTATACCGGCTTTTGCATTGTTCCATCATTCTTCTCAAGTACCAAGCTCACTGACTGCTTAGATGCTGCTAAATACAAATAGAGAGTTTCTACTGGGATGGGCATCGTTAGCAAAGGAGCTCTGCTAAGCAGGCCTTCAGTTCCTTAAATGCGCATTGCGCTGCCTCCCCCCACTGGAATTGCTTCGCCTTTCGAAAGATTCTAAAAAAAGGTAAACTTCTTTCAGCTGATCTAGATATGAATCTACTCAGGGTAGCGATCCTTCCGGCCAGTCTCTGGACCTCATTCATGGTTCTTGGGGGGCTCATCTCCAGAATAGCTCAAATTTTTTTTGGGTTTGCCTTAATTCCCCTTTCTGTTACCAGGTAGCCCAAAAAGTTGCTTCTCTTCACTCCAAATGTACACTTCTCTAGGTTCAATTTCATCCCATACTTGTGCAAGATTTTGAAAGTCTCCTTGAAATCCCCGACGTGTTTAGCTCGACTCACACTTTTTACCAGTATATCATCAACATACACTTCCATATTTCGGCCAATCTGATGCTTGAACATCTGATTCACCAACCTTTGATACGTGGCTCCTGCATTTTTCAACCCAAAAAGCTTGACTAGATAACAGTAGGTTCCCTGGGATATGATAAAACATACTCGCTTGCAATCCTCCAAGCTAAGTGGAATCTAATGGTATCCCTGCAAGGCATCCATCATGCTAAGAAGTTCGCATCCAGAAGTAGAGTCCACCATCATATCGACCTGGATAGAGGGTAGAAGTCTTTCAGACAAGCCTTATTCAAATCTCTGAAGTTTATACACACTCTCCATTTGTGCACATGCTTTGGCACCAATACTACATTAGAGATCTACTCAGGGAACTGGATTTCCACAATATGCCCTGCATCCAAGAGCCTCTCCATCTCCTGCTGGATTATACGATCTTTCTCTGGATCGAAGTGCATCTTTTTCAGCTTAACTGGTCTGATAGTTGGGTCCACGTTAAGCCTGTGCTCGGCCACCTTTGGGTCTATACTTGTGAGGTTTGAGATAAAAAAAAAAAAAGCAAAAACATCCACACAATCCCTTAGCACAACAATAAGCTCTTCCTATAAGTCAGTCTCCATGTGGGAGCCTATCCGTGTGATCTTGTTGGGATCTTTTTGGACCAACTCTATTGACATAAGCTCTCCTTCAGGTTCAATTTTCTGCTACTTTTCCACACCCAGGGGTGCGGCCGTGCCATTTTGCATTTGCTTGCATCTTACCTCATTACCCTTGTGGCATCCCCTTCTTACTGCATCCACGTAGCACTTCCTAGAATTATACTATTCTCCTACTATTTCCCCTACCAATCACCCCACCATGTACTTCAACTTTATGTGGTACGAGGAAGCTACTGCTTGGAAAAGTTGCATCATGGGCCTACCAAAAATCACATTATATGCTGAGGAGGCATCAACGACTAAGAAATTACAATGCATGTCTTCCGATACATTCTTGCCCCCAAAGAGACTGGCAAAGAAATTCATCCCCTGGGCCAAACTATTTCTCTTGAAAATTCAAAGAGTGACGTTTCCACTGGTTCAAGCATGGTATTTTCTATATCCATATGTTGGAAGGCATCATAAAAGAGGATGTCTACCAAGCTACCTCTGTCGACAAAAATGTAGGCTACTTCATAGTTAGCTATCATTGCTGTAATAACTAAAGCATCCTGATGGGGTAGATGCAATATTTTCAAGTCCTCTGGTCCAAACTGAATAACTGGGATGTCGTTAACGATAAAAATGGATGCCACCTCTATATTTTTATATGCCGCAACCCTGGCTCTTGCTCTCCTAGCTCGATGAATGTCTCCCTCAGTCAGACCTCCTGAAATCATATGAATCACTCCTCTGACAACCCCATTTTTAACATTATTCTCCCTATTTGGTTGTCAGATTTTTGGCTGTCCCTCCTGGCTTTGTGCGGGGTGCTTGTCTCTACCTTCGGCTCCTATTTTGAGTACAAATTCATTCAGCTGTCCATCCCACACCATCTGCTCCAACTCATTCCACAGGTGATCATATTCTTCCATCTCATGTCTGTACTTATTGTGAAAGTGATAGAATCTGTCAGACCTAGGCCGTCTCGACGAGTCTCTATGGGAGCGCGGCCATCAAAGTAGGTTAAGATGCTCAATAGCCTGCATTACTTATTCCCTGGGCATCCACAAGGGGGTGTAGTGATCAAATTTTGGTCCTAGCACCGATAAAATTTTTACCTACCACACGAGCGTACCTCTAGGTCTCTCTTCTTGCCTTTGTTTTTCATGAGCAAAATCTTCTCTCCTATCCCTTTTTTTCTCTTTCAACTCCCTCTCCTTCACCTCACAATCTTCCTCCTCATGAATGTACTTTTCTGCCCGCCTTAAGAGTTCATCATAACTTTTCACTATCTTTCTGCTCAAGGATCGAAAGAAAGGACCATGTCGCAGCCCTTGAGTGAAAGTAGCACTTAATAATTCTGGAGTAGCCAAAGAAACCTCCAAGGCTGCCGTAGTGAACTACCATACAAAACTTCTCAAGCTTTCCACCTCCTCTTGCCGGAAGGAAAGTAAGCTCTGTGCACTTCTCCTATACCGTTTGTTGCTGGTGAATTGGTGTAGGAATCTTCGTGTGAATTCATCAAATGTATGAATAGATAGGGGTGGTAATTGCCCAAACTATCTCTGAGCAGCCCCTCCTAAGGTGGTAAGAAAAGTCTTGCACTTTACTCTATCTGAGAATTGGTATAGCATGGCCAAGTTCTCAAATTCGCACAAGTAATCAGCAGGATCGGCAGTGATCGTGTACCTAGGCATATTAAAATACTTTTGGTTCTTTGGGAATGGATCACGCAATATGGCCTCATTAAACGGTGAGGCTTTAACTTCTTCTCCTGTCTATCCTTCGATTCTTTTCCTCACTCTTCCATCTCCCTCCTCATTTCTTCTATTTTCACTATCCACTCTGATTGAGACTTGTCCTTCCTATTCCTGTCATGTTCGATCAAGATTTGACTTTCCGCTGCTGCTTCCACATCTGCTAAGTGGATGGGGCTCTTCATGTGAACCTCTTTAGGCATGTGCCAAGCACCCTCCTTTCTAGGTTCTTCCAGTGTTACTCCAGTCGGTGTAGCTATGACCTCCCATCCTCCCATGACCAACCTTAAATTATTGAGGAAAAGTGGCCTAGCTATAATCGTGCCTTGCGCAACTGTTCCTGACTCCAAGGCAGTTCTGGGGCTCTACACAGGGGTAACACCTGCGGGCATATGCACTACTGGAGTGGCCATCACCCTTGCTGGCGGTATAGGGCTAACCAATCCCAAAAGGGGCACAGAGGTGAGAGGCGGCAGCATATTAGGTGCCATTCCAGGCAAAAAATGGATGACCATTGGGCCTGGCAGCATCGGCAGGGAGGGTACATGCATAGTTTCAACAGATTGGGTGGCAGCAATAATGCAAAATGCTGACCATAAGAAGTTGGCCAATTGTTACGTAGTCATTTTTCCCACCATCGAAGATACCGGGGCAACTCCTTCTTCGATGACTACCAAATGTGCCGTTGCAGCGGATGGCATGGCAGCAGTGGTTACAGGCATTGGTTCACTTTGTGACATCATCCTCATACCTGTCTCTCTATTCTCTTCTAAATTGCCCATTCTCATGTCTCAACTCCTAATCTATTTCCCACAGATAGCGCCAAATTAATGCCAAAAAGAATAATTTTACCCAGCACCAATTGAAAGCAAAAGAAGGTAATCTTATCTCCTTGATAATCTCATACAAGGCCTTTTATATAGCTAAACACCCCACTAATTAGGGTTGTACCAGCCCATTAAAACTCTAACTACCCACATTCAGCAGAGTTGATCGACATGGTCTCACGTGTGGCCCACATTCCTTACTTTTTGGGCGTGTTAGGCTGAAGATGCAACTCAAAAATCAACTCAGGCATAATCATCTCGGTTGCTTTCTTTGAGATCAGCTCGGTTGACTCAAACCCTCATCTCGATTGCTTTCTCTGAGATCAGCTCAGTTACTTCACGCTCTCATCTTTGACTGCTATTTTCGAGTTAAGCTCGGCCAAACCATTTGGGGTGATCACAGCCTTCATGACTTCTTTAGCTCGAGCTGGGGGTATATACGCATCACTTCCTTTTGAGTGAGTTAAGGGATTAAACGATTTAATTAGGCTCATCAAAACCATGCACCCAACTGAAGTCACTCTATCTAACTTTCTACCTCTTTTTGCCACAAGCCCTCCCTTCCCCACAGGGACTAATTATTAGTTAAAAAAAACCACCTTAGCTCCTAAGAAAGTTCTGGATTTAGGCTCGTAAATCTCTCATCAATCCAAGCATGAACCCTTAGATCTTGAAATCATGATAAAGCATTAAGGTTATTGAAGTTATCCAAAAAAATCTTCCAATTTTTAAATCAGTGGTCAAAAAAGGATAGGTGAGTTAGTGAAATCGTAAAGGTGGTGACAATTTTAGGTTGCATATTTGAAAATATAGAGGTCATTGACCTTTATATTAAGATGTCATTTGTCAAATGTACAATGGCGAATGTAACTCAATTGTGAAATATACATCTTCGATATCAATAATAAAAATAAATTGAATTAAATTTTAAATTGAATGATTTAAACTGAACTCATCTTAAAAACGCGCATCCTTAAATAACACAAATGAACTTTTACAACAACCTAACATTTTGCATGTTCTAAATTTTCAAGCACCCGGCTTAAAAGTTGTGTGGTCAACAAAACCCACACGGAATGTTTGTATGTATTTTTCCTTATGTCACGGTTGCAAGAACTTTCCTTTCCTTTGTATTAAATAAATTCTTACGGATTCAAAATATTATAAATAAGTTTAAAGATATTTTCATCTTAATAAATTAGCTAAACAATATGCTGAGGGCATTTTTTGAATTTTTAGAAACCTTTTTTCTACTAAAGTCATCATTTTTCATAACAACATCTAACAATTTTTGCAAAAATATAAGATGAAGGTAAGTATTATGTAATATTTATAATTTCATGATAATTATGAATTTATTTTTTATAAATAAGCAAAACCTAAGAAAGTTTGAGTAATTAACTCCGAAAGAAAATTATTAAAATTATAAATATAAATTAGAAATTCAGTACTTTTTTAAAGAAACATATAAGGCCCCAATACTTCATTTTATGAGCTTATACAATCATAACCTAAAATTTTATCAAACACTTTAAGATATTCTATAAAAATATTTAAATAATTTATTTTACAAATCAAAGGCTGCTAACTGATTAAGTCAAATTCAGCTTTTCAAATTATTAAACATATGTTTGACTTCGTACTTAATTTTATGAAACTTAATGGGCTAAGATTGAGTTCAATTTTTCCTTTCTCTCAAAAGTCAATAAGTTGAATAAAATTTTACTATTTATAATATAGATAATAATATAGTTATTAAAAATTTATAATTTTATTCATTTTATTTAGGCACAGATTTTGTTCGCCTTGTTTAAATTACTATTCCGATGCACATACTTTTTCCTTTACCAATATTTGTATTAATGTTAGATGATTTGTAGATAATTTTAATTGAGAGATTGGATTTTCATACCACAAAAAATCTTTATATTGCGAAATTGTGTGTTAAGTCTTTGGTAGATGCTCGTGACCACCAAAGAAAATTTTATTCTTTTAGAATAATATATATCATTTGTACTTTACTATTTGTGTTAATATTCAAGGGCATCTCATTTATAAATCCCCAAATCCACTTTCAATTTAGCAATCAGTTCCCATCCCCTCTTTTAATTTTAATGCCCCAATTCAATTTTGTGTTTGAGTTGACTATCCATGCATTTGTTTTGATCAAAATATCCCCAAAAACCTTATTTTCTCTTCTTTTTGTGTTCGTTTATGTAACATAGAGAATTCCTTCTCTGTCTCTTCATGTTTATTCTTGCCCACGGTTTTATCTTGCAAACAGTAGGTAAGACCTTTTTTTTTTTTTTGGCTTTAGCCATTGACAAATTGGTTCGGGAAGATCCTTAGCCCATTTATTGCCGCTTTATTTTGAGATAGAGTTTATTAATTACGCTTGAAAGAAGATAAGAATTCATGAATTTGAGCATAATAAGAATGTCTTCGAGTATCCCAAATGCTAAAACTCAACTATTAGGAAGTTGTGTGTACAATAGAGAACTCTATATTCTGTCAATTTATGAAGGTATGAATTTGATAGAATTATTATTTCAAATCGGGAAAAATGGCTTGCAATTAGTTTTGAGCTCAATAAATTGTAATATTTCACTTCACATCAGAAATTGTATGTAGTTTCGAAAACTAATAAAAATATTTTGAATATGATTCGATTGCATATTTTACTTAAAATAAACATTGTTCATATGATGGTTGTCCAAAAAAATGAACCGAAATGACGTCAAAAGAAAATCTATTATATGTATTGGTAAGTTTCTATATATTTTCATATTATTATTGCATTAATTCTTCGTTATACTTCCGATGTGTTTTGATTAATACCTAATTGTTATATGTCCTTCCTCCTTAATAAGATACGTTATTTATACATTATCATACTTAGTAGTTCACTAATTAATATCATATTAGTGCAATTTAGTACTTCCATTCTGATACTTCAATTCTTCTGCTTAATTTGCACATCAGTAATTGTAGGAGTTTTGAGATGATATATCATAATAAATTGTGTGTTGTGGATTTACGTAAATTGTGCATGTTGTAGAACAAGATGATAGAATACATTGCAAAATGATACAATATTTTGGAAGTTAGCATGTGCTTTTACTAAGTAAAAGTCACTTTCCTACCATTTAGTGCAAATTGATATGGCAACATATTTGTTTGCCATTTTATTGTATATTTTTACTTGTATTACCATTTGTCATTACTTATTAAATTATATTTTGATTGGTTTTATTTATCTTCAATTAGGAAAAGGAGGATGCAAAGAAGATAGAGACTTAAAAGCAGATGGAATGGAAATAGACAATGTACACATTCTTATGGTAGCTGCTAAATTTGTCCTTATCTAGAGGACATGTTTAGTTGTAGTATTTGCACTATATTGTATTTTTATCAAGAATTTTTATAGAAATATTTATGTTGTATACTTTGTAAAATATAGACATATTGTACTATCGTTTTAATGTGAAAGAAATCATGAATGAGTATTTTTTTTAACTATTGGGAAGATTTACGTTGGAGCTATTATCCAAATTTATTTTTCATTTTATTAGAAAAAAATACCCAGCTTTGGCAGTTATGTACTCCATAACTGCATTTATGTACTCACTTTGTCAATGTTGTGTACTTATTTTTTATGTTTAAGTACTTACTTTTCCAAAAGTCAAGATGAGGCTCAACTCGATGCATGCAACAACACATAAGACACCCCGACACTACAAAATCATAGTTTAGTGAAGAAATAGTTTAGATACACACATGTTGAAATAATGTGAAACACAAACACCTACATCCAACTACTTGTAGTCCATTTATAGTAGTGTGAAATCGTTCATAGATGGTACCAAAAATTCCTAATGCGTTGATAATGACACATTATGGTCTTATGTCACGCAAAGTCTAGATTAGACTGAATTGAACTCAATCCCTTATGTGTTTAGAATGATATCAAAAATTGGTGAAAAAGTACCTAATTTTGATAGTTATTGTACTCCAGAATTGTGTTGTGTATTCAGTTTGCTAATGTTGTGTACTTAGTCTTCGTGTTTATGTCCTTGCTTTTCCAAAGGCCAAGATGAGGCTCAATTCAATACGCATAACAATGCATAAGACATCCCGATGAGATAAACTATTGTTTATTGAAGAAATAGTTTAGATACACATATGTTGAAATGGTTTGGAATACAAACACCTTCATCCAACCACCTGCACTCTCATTTATAATAGTATACTTGAAACCATTTATGTATGTTACCTAAAATCCCTAATGTGCCAATAATGACACGCTATGTCTTATGATCACACAATGGCCAGATTAGACTGAATTGAACTCGATCCCTTATGTGCTAAGAACAATATCGAAAGTTGGCAAAAAAGTACCTAGTTTTGGGAGTTATTAGTCCAAAACTAAGCTTATGTACTCAGTTTACCAATATTGTGCTCTTATTTTTCATGTTCATATACTGCTTTTCCAAAAGCCAAGATAAAGCTCAATTCAATGCGTTCAACAATGCATAAGATATTTCGATGCAACAAAATTGTGGTTTGTTGAAGAAATAATTTGAATACGCAAATGTTGAAATGGTTTGGAACACAAACACCTACATCCAACCACTTGTGGTGTCATTTATAGTAATGTGAAACTGTTCATGGATAGTACCAAAATTCCTAATGTATTAATAATGACACGCCATGATCTTATGATCAAGCAATGGCCAGATTAGGCCCAATTGAATTGAATCTCTTATGTGCTAAGAATAATACCAAAAATTGGTGAAAAGGTATGTAATTTTGCAGTTATGTGCTCCAAAACTATAATTATGTACTCAGTTTGTCAATATTGTGTACTTTAATCTTTGTGTTTATGTACTTACCTTTCCAAAGACCGAGATAAGGCTTAATTGGATACATGCAACAATGCATAAGAGAACCCAACACAAAAAAACCATGGTTTGTTGAAGAAATAATTTGGATACGCACATGTTGAATGGTTTGGAACACAAACACCTTCATCTAATCACTTGCGATATCATTTATAGGAGTGTGAAACCATTCATAGAAGGTATAGAAAATTTCTAATGTGCTGATAATGACACGCCATTATCTTATGATCACACCATGGTCTTATTAGGATGAATTAAACTTGATCCCTTATGTGCTAAGAATAATATCAAAAATCAGTAAAAAAAAGTTCCAGTTTTGGCAATTATGTACTCCAAAACTGTGCTTATAGACTCAATTTGCCAATTTTATGTACTTAATCTTTGTGTTTATGTGCTTACCTTTATAAAGGCCAAGATGAGGCTTAATTTGATGCGTTTAACAAAATATAACATACCCCGACGCGACAAAATCATGGTTTGTTGATGAAATGGTTTGGATACACACTTGTTAAAATGGTTTGGAACACAAACACCTATATCTAACCACTTGCGCTCTCATTTATGGTAGTGTGGAACTATTCATGGATGGTACCGAAAATCCCTAATATGCTAATAATGGCACGCCATGGTCTTATGATCATGCAATGGCTAAATTAGGCCATATTGAACTTGATCCCTTATATGTTGAGAATAATACCAAAAATTAATGAAAAAGTACCCACTTTTAGCAGTTATGTATTCCAAAACTGCGTTTATGTACTTAGTTTGCCAATGTTGTGTATTTATTTTTTATGTTTATGTACTTGCTTTTCCAAAGGCCAAGATGAGGCTCAGTTCAATGCGTGCAACAACGCATAAGATACCCTGATGCAATAAAACCATAGTTTGTTGAAGAGATGATCTTGATAGTATGTGTTTTAATTGTTGGAACTCAAAAACCTACATCTAACTACTTGCTCTCTCATTTAGAGTGGTATAAACCATTTATGTATGAGCCAAATGTATCCTCTTGACACCACCATGAAAAACAAGTGAACATATTATGATTATATGAGTCCTAGGACTAATATGCCGTGATCCTATGATCACACAATGGCCAGATTAGGTCAAATTGAACTCGATCCCTTATATGCTGAGAATAATACAGAAAATTAGTGGAAAAGTACCCACTTTTGGTAGTTATGTACTCCAAAACTGCATTTATGTACTCAGTTTGCCAATATTGTGTATTTATTTTTCATGTTTATATACTTGCTTTTCCAAAGGTGAGGATGAGGCTCAATTCGATGTGTGCAATAACACATAAGATACCCTAATTCAATAAAATCATGGATTGTTGAAGAGATGATTGAGATAGTACATATTTTAATGGTTGGGAACACAAACACCCATATCCAACTACTTGCGTTCTTATTTAGAGTAATATAAACCATTGATGCATGAGTTAAATGTATCCTCCTGACACACCATGGAAGACTAGTGAACCTATGACTACTATATGAGTCATAGGATTAACATGCCAAGATCTTATGATCACGCAATGGTCAGATTATGTCGAATTGAACTCGATTTCCTATGTGCTGAGAATAATACCACAAATCGGCGAAAAAGTACCCAATTTTGGCAATTGTGTACTCTCGAAGTGCATTTGTGTACTTAATTTATTGATGTTGTGTACTTATTTTTTGAGTTTATGTACTTGATTTTTCTATATTCATATGTGTTGAGTTCTACTACTTATGTAAGTATTTTAAGCTAACCTGTAACATATATATATCTTTACCTACATCTATTTATAAATAAATTTTTAAATTATACTATAAATTATAAACACCATCCATTCTAATCATCTAAATACACAAATTATAAATGTTATCCAGTGAAAATGTAAAAAATGCTGAAATACAAAATAACAAAATGGTCAATTCATCAAGATAATAACCGTCCAAACATCATCATGCCCCCTAGAATACATTAAAACATGGTCAACATTTAGAATTTTATAGTAATATGTGCTCAATACGTATCTATAGAACATTCATTTGCATATTGCCAGAAATCCTTCATGTTTTTTGCATAACACTTAGCCCAAAGATATATATAAACTCCACAGTCAAGATTCTCATTTTGTTGGCGACTAAAACATATCTACATTACTTTTTGTGGCACTATATGCCCAAACAAGTGTTTTAGGCATCTAATCAAAAACTTAGTCTGCAAACGTATTTATTACTTTTTATTCAACTACTTGGATGAATGTATCAAAAATATAAGCGAACTTACAAAAAAATTTCTATTGCTTTCATCTGGGGAGACCAGGATGAGTTCATCTATATGAACTTCTTCTCAGTCGTGTCCAACACAAGAAGAAACCAGTGATAATGGTTGTTAATGGGGAATATAACAAATTGACACTTGTTCAGCATATCTAAATTTAGCTCTTCTAAGAACTTACATGTCCTCAGTTGACCAATAAATTTTGAAATATCATCTTGGTTTATAGAATGCCTCCTATTTGCTTTCTCAAGTTCTCTCACAATTTCCTCCTACCAACAATTAATGTTAGAACTTGTTAAATCAAGTTATTTGTAGTTGAAAATACAAAACAAACACTCCATACATGCACGTACAAAGTTAGACACTAAGTATTGTGACCACATTTTTCTCTGAATGAAGGATTGCAGAAGATCTTCATGTAGCAGTCAAAATTTGACCTCAACTCTTTTCCGAACAACAAATTGCAAAACACATATCCTCCAATTTGAAAACCACGCCCCTTCCAAATAGTAACACTATAATAATAAATCATCATGTTACTCAAATTACAAAATTACTATAAAAAGAATAATGTGTATTCATTGTAACTACTCCATTTTATCTCATTACAAATATGAGCCAATAATTTCTCTGTCTTTATCAGATATCTCATACTGCATTCATCCTCGAAACTAATTAAAGAAGTCCTCATTATCTAGTAAATTGGAGTCTTTAGATCAAATCTCTATCAAATTAATATTTTGGGCATCCTTCATCTTCTCCTATAAAAAATGTAATATACATATCCAGTACTTCAATCCATCTATGTAGTATATTTTTTAATGCAATTCAGTATTTGTCTCACTTGCAACAAGTATAAAAACTCCAAAATGCAGTATTTAAAACTTATATACACATACCTTTTTCTTCTTGCCCCAGTTCTTCTGAGCAATCTACTTTGCTCTTGTCCTTCGTAGTATGGTGCTGGGTGAAACAGTGTCCTTTTCTTTTCTTTTTTAAGTCATCTCACTTCAATCTTGCATGCTTTTCATGATAGAAGCTATGATCACTTTTAAGGGTAGAACATCCCCTAATTTAGGATTTTTAGGTTGAATTCCACCATCACCACCTTTCTCTTGCTTTTCTCTTGCTTCTCTTTTTCGTCTTTCTCTTGCACTTTTTCTTTTTCTTCTTTTTCCACCTCTTCTTCATGTTCTTTTTCCTTTTCTTCTCCCTTTTTCTCTTCCTCTTTTTTTTCTTCATCTTCTTCCTCATTTTCTTCTTCCACTTCTTTCCGCTCTTTTTCTTTTGATTTCCCTTTGTCTTTCTTTTTTTCAGCCTCAAATCTAATAGCAAGTTCTTTATTCTCAAGAAATAAAAGTCTTTCTTTCAATAATTTTATCTCTTTCTCTTTCTCATTCAACATTCCTTGCAAACCATACATATCAACAATTAGTGCTCCATGATATATTGGTAACAACAATTTTTCCTCATCAAAGAACAGATGAATATCAAGAACCTATTCAAACATAACTCTACAACTTATTTTGTAATTTTATATATACATAAAACTATTATAACAACAAAGATAAGGAATATAAGTTATCACCATATTTCTAGTCATCGTCTTAAATTTTTCTTTTACATCTCAACTTTTCTAGGGATCTTACTATCATACCATCAAAGGAATCATGACAATGAACACAATGAATTTGCCATTCCCAAACAAAGAATACATTCATAAATCCAAGTCTGTCATTCAAAAGAAGAATTATACAATGTTATAGTTACTCAATAATAGTAATAGAAAATATTAATAGTAACAATGCCATTAACTTACCATTAGGCCAATATTGCATCCATCAAAGTATTTTTTTTTTAGACCTTTTCCCTTTTCACCTCCTAGATGCACCAAAATCTCATCATGCAAAAACTTAAATGCACCAACTCCCCATGCATAAAGGCCAATGGAAGATAGCAGAAAGAATCTAGGAGTCGAATAGTTACTAGTTGGGAACAAAATACAATTGAAAACCAGTAGTATGTATATCCTAATAAAATCATCTATATCCTAATCACTATTTTTTTGTGCCAACTCTTTCAATCTTTTACAAATCTCGATTTGAGTGACATTCTTATTTTTTTCCTTCAAATAATTGTTTAATAGTTTTTGACTCTACCTTTATATCAAAATTCATATGTTGCCCCATGTGCTACAATCCCATAATAATAGAAAAGCCCCTTATGGTAAAAGGAAGCCTAATATCGTTACCAAAAATAAAAAAACAAGACCTAATATCAAATCTCCTTAAGAGAGCTTTAATCTAACAACACTATTAATACTCAATTTACTCAAGTCAGTCATTTTAAGATACGCAAAAAATGGGGTTCTCTATAGTGCTTCAGTGTGTTTGAAGCTCATCTTACCATCTAGCTCTTTCATAATATTTTTAAAGTACCCTAGAGAGCACCAAGAATATAGCTCGAAGTTTCTATTACCTTTGGTAGTTTGGTGTATAGGTCCCCGAGTTTTAGCCATCATTTCTACAGAAAAGAGAGACATACATAACTACATAAATACTGCATTGGAGGTTTTGAAACAACAAGTCACAATTTAAATACTGAAACTTTGAATTTTTGTACCAAAAAAACTTGCACAGAATACTGAATTGGAGGTTTTATGTACTGCAACTCACAATACAAATACTATAAGCTTGAATTTTTGTACCAAAGAGACTTGCATAGAATATTGAATTAGAGATTTTGGGTACTGCAACTCAATTTAAATAATGAAAGTTTCAACTTTTGTGCAAAAAAAAAAACTGCACTTCATATTGATTTGGAGGTATTGTGTACAGCAAAGTCATAATTAAAATATAGAAATGTTGAATTTTGCTACTGAAAAAATTAGAACATAATACTGAATTGGAAATTTATACTGCAAGTCACAATTTAAATATATTGAAAATTTCAATTTTGGTACAATATTATATGAAAATAATACTATTCATATTAATCATGAGTTTGCAGGAATGGATGTTGAAGAAATACTTAAACATGATGTATACATGTTGTATACACGATAAATCAGATAATATCCCTAAAATTTAACTCCAAACAACTAATATACACTATACCTTGTATAACTTATATAATTACTAAATTCAGATAACTGATATTTGAAGCATACAATCAAGACAACAATTGAAGTATAAATTGACAATATTTAAGTACCAAAAAACTTATATTAGGGGTTTTTTTAATGAAAGAAAAGACCAACAGTGGTGAATTGAGTATATCAAAATCAAGCTTAAAATAATAAAAATCAACATCAAACAAGAAGCAAACTGAGTAATGTACTACATTTCTTTCTGTATTCAATGTAAAAATAATATAATAGAAAATTATACAACTTAACTCATAGGTTATGCAATTGAGAGGCGAAAATATAAAACCTTCTAGCTACGACCACAAAAAGAATAAAGAAAAGTTAATCCCCCAAACAAAAAAGTGAAAAAAAGCAGATTTCGTCGCAACACCTGCATGAAAATAGCAAGTAGAACGTCGTTGCAACACCAAACATCGATTTTGCACAAATTGAGAGAATATTAAGAGAAAAACATAGGTGATGCAGCTAAAAGTCGATTGTAGTGAAAGGGTAGTGCTTGGGACAGATTCAACCAAAGAGGTCGATTACTCGAAGCTGTATATCTCTCGTGATCTGAGATCTACAACCATAATACATGTTAAACTAGCCAAGGTGCCCCCAGCTAAGGCACTCCGACGCTCAAGTTAGTTCTGATCGAGATATGGAGATCGAACAGAACACAAAAAGTGTATAAGGCTTATAGCGTATTGGGTATTACCTTGAGCGTGGTTGAGTCTGAAGTATTTATAGCCTTCTCCAAGCGTGATTTGACCTTGGTGCCATTATCAGGTGTACTAACTTTTGTCTTCGCCAAGGGGTTGATGGTCATTCCATGTTCAGATCCCAATACTGTTCCAGGTGACTAAATCTCCTATTTTCCTAGATGAATAGCACCACTAGAGGTACCTCTCTGCCAAAGGTGGTGGTAGAGTTGGCAGAGTTGGTGGCAAGATTTATGGTAGCGACTGTATTGATTGTCATGCGTCATTAATGTGGAGGCATATTGCCTGTCAGACTAATAAATGCAGTGAAAATCTAAGTTAACGCCAGAGTGAGTCTTGAAGTTGATGCATGTCGACTAGACCTGATTGTTAGAACATCTGAAGTGGTCCTGAGGTCGATATGGGTTGACTGTGGACCCTGCCAAATGAGGTCAATACTGGTCAACCAAACAGATTTGATGTTAGGCCTTTTGAGCTATCTCACTTGATATTGGGTCTGTTGGGCCTACTAGGTTATCCCATATTATGAGTCCCCCCAACTCACGGTCCTGATCGAGCTTGTTAACAAGAAGGAGCAGGGAGTCTACATTCGATTATGGCAGTTACCATGCTCAACTAGGATTTTTAAATCCTCAACTTAGGTTTTTAAACTGCCGACCAGGGTTTGAGGTGATTTCTCTACATTTAATGTGGTTATTAATGCACAGAATATAAAGCGTACTGGGGGCAGGCTATCATCATAACAGTTACTTGAATTCTCGTGCACAAACGCCTATAAATAGAAAGATAACCAACTCCATTTATACTTTTGCTGTCTAAACTTCTGGTCAAATTGCTATCTTTGAAGCCCTTCAAGCTCTTGTGCGCTTTGCTTTTCGAGATTTTCATTGTAAGTGCCTTTGCTATTCTTGTGCTTTTCTACCTTTCATTTGTAGAAGCATGTCTACTAGTTTAGATTCTAATAATACTAGGTCAAAAAGTATAGCCCATAAGGGGGAGATTGGGACAGAGAATATATCTAAGTCATCTCGTGGGAGTGAATCAAATTCATCCACGAGCGAAAGCTCTAGCTTGAGCAGTGCCAATAGCTCGAGCGATGTTAGGGTTGTTTCGGAGGGGAAAACTAGCCCAGTTATATGCCTATTATCTGGGGCTGATTATTTACCCCCAACCATTACACCGAAATAGCCTGCAAAATAACTGCTGCAGACTTAGCTCGTATTAGGGCAGCCTACCACATTTCTTATGAGTATGAATTGTTAGTGCTAGGGACCCGAGTAGGATGCATCGACCTCTCTGGGGGTTTATAACTGTGTTTAAGGAGGGGTTAAAATGCGGCCTTAGGTTTTCGCTCGCCCAACCCATAGTCAACCTCCTCCTAGGACTAGAAGTCTTCATCACCCAACTACTCCCAAACTGTTTTGCCATACTGTACAGTTTCACCATGCTAATACACATATACAACCAGCCTGCTTCCTTTGCCAATTTCTCAAATTTATTCCACCTACCTATGTCTCAAAATTCAGGCAACAACGAAGAGTCTGGTTTCTATTACCTGACTGCTCGACCTCGGTGGAAATGTTTGGTATCCCCTATCTTTTCTTATGGGCAATAGTGGAAAAAATACTTTTTTAATGTTCAGGGGCCAGAGGTTTTTGCTATTTCAAGGGCCTGGTGGAGAGGGCCTATAAAGATGCTCAAAAACTAAACACCTAGCTGGTCCAACACCTTCATTCGGGATTTGGTCGGATTGGATAAATGGAGGCCTCAGTTCTGACCAAAGAGAGGTGTTTAGTTTTGGCTGGCTTATTACCTACCCAACTCGACTTACCTGCAAATGATCGACTAGGTAGAAATATTTCGTCGATTATTTTGATTGAACACTATCTTTTTGCTTGATTATGATGTTTGCTTAATTTGTTTACCCGTGTAGATTGCGAAGAAATAATGGTCTGTAGCCACAACAAATCCCAGGTCCAGGCATTAAGGGCTGAGGTACGCTGTCGAGCTACTGCTGGTTGACAAAAAAATGCTACTGATCAGGCAAGTTCAATAAGGTCAACGTCTGCACTGTCCCCACCATAAATTGAGTAGGTTTCTGAAACTCAATCTACTCACCAGAAGGAACCCAAACATTGTAGCCCAGCGAGTTGGGGCAAGAGGTAAATAGTCGGGTGATGATCTACTATTCTAACTTTCTTAGCTATCTCCTTCATGATTTGCCATCGACTGAGACCAGAAGGTAACTGACTTGACCTCTATCATCTAAGGAGGGCCGATAAGTGCTTAGGCTCTGAAGTGGATGACCTTAGGACTTTTTGTGAATGACCAACAGAAGCTAATGAACCTCAGTCAGCTCAAGACAATGAAGGCGATGTCCTATTACTGTAATGTGGTAAGTATGAGATTGATAGGCTCGACCACAATTTTTCTCTTATGCACACATTGGTTTGAAAATGACATTGCTATATTTTAGATAGAACAGCTAGGCTACAACATGTACCGGCGATCCAAGATGGCACTAGCTACCAAGGAGCAGTTGGAAACGAGAGGAGAGATGAAAATGCTAAAGATACAGCTCGAGTTCTCCTAGCTCCAGGTTGAGCAGTTGAACAAGAAGGTAGCCGATCTCCAATAGTAGCTCAACTCAAAAGATTAACAATTGATCCAGGCCATCGAGGACCGAAGTTGAATGGACAATATTATAAAGAAGGCCCAACTCGATCTGCAGATGAGCTTCAATTCTAGTCAGGCCTGAGGTCATGCGAAGGTGACCAACCAAGCTAAAGAAGCCTTTCTCTGACATCTGCCCCCAATGCAGCGCGAGACTGTTGAGCAGTTCATGGTGAGAACCGCCTTTCAAGATGCCAGCACGGTTGCATCACTTGACGATGCTCATGAAGCATATCACAGGACCATCAAATAGCTTGAGCACTTGGGTTATGCTTTCCAAGCTGAGGATAGAAACTGCATGAGCCTTATGCTGAATAAGAGAATGAAGCCTTATCCTGAGCCAGAGAAAGATGACGCCGAGCAGGCCCCAAAGGGCAGACCTATTGCGACGGCATTTGATGCGCCACTATTTGAGGTGTAAAAGAAGAAGGCCGAGGTCGATGCTAGGTCAGAGCAAATATCCACTGAGTTTGCATTTGCGGAAGACCTCGTAGCCCAAATGAAAGATGAAGAGGTCGACCTGGAGCAGTACATGCTGTGGTCGACTAACTTTATAGACAACCTCCCAAGACCTTTCGAACCTCTGCAGGCAATTTCTCCGCTCACTTGTGCGGTGCCAAAATCAGAGTTGGACTAGGTTGAAGATGGGCAAGAGGAGTCGGGCTAGAACTGAACCAGTCTTTTCTATCCCTATTTTTTTTTTGTAACCTATCGGAGAATTATGAATAAAGGCATATTTTCCCTTTCATTTCCATTCTATTGTGTCATACATAGCCTTTGATTTTTGTTGTGATAATGTGAAAAATATTTGATCACCTGTCATGTAGTAATTATGTTGCACGACTGTGTCATCGATTGCTTTATATTCCCAATCAACTATTTGTTCAACCCTTAGAATTAATTGCCCATTAAAAAGGAGTCGCATCCTTTGCCAACTATGAGTCGACAAAAATTGGATGGTTGACTAGAAAAACTCATTCATCAGTGTAAAGGTCAACGACAGG
Source organism: Jacaranda copaia (assembly GCA_014898725.1). NCBI lineage: Eukaryota > Viridiplantae > Streptophyta > Magnoliopsida > Lamiales > Bignoniaceae > Jacaranda > Jacaranda copaia. Next base: position 126,408 of record JACGDI010005790.1, read on the forward strand.
GTCGACTAGAGACTTAGGCAGCCAGGGGCCATTTAGGTGGCAACAAGAGGCTGCTTAATCGTTGACTACGGGGTTGACTAGAAACTTGGATGGCTAGAGGCCATTTAGGTGACAGCAAGGGGCTACTTATTCATCGACTACGAGGTTGACTAGAAACTTGGACATCTAGGAGCCATTTAGGTGGTAGCAAGGGGCTGCTTAGTCGTCGACTATGGGGTCGACTAAAATTATTAAAGATAACAATCAAGCCAATAAAATTGCAATTTTATTCAAGCCAAAGGTTGCAAGGACAAGTACCATACAATTTTAAATATAAAACTTCTTGAGATTGATGGCGTTCCACGGGCGGGGGAGTTCCTCTCCTTGCATGTTGGCCAGCCTGTAGGCATTGTGCTTTACTACTTTGATTACGGAGTATGGCCCTTCCCACTTTGATTTGAGCTTGCCCACATTCTTTGAGACCTCCACCTTCTTGAAGATAAGATCTCCCATGTTGAAACGACGCTCTCTGATTCTTTTATTATAATTTTGGATCATCTTCGATCTGTAGGGCTGCATAGTACTGTAAGCCTCCTATCGACGATCGTCGATAGTTTTGAGATCTAGCTTCCTTTTCGATGTATTTCTTAGTGGGTAGAAGTGGATGACCCAAGCAGTATGTTGGATCAATTTTGAAGGTATGACTGCTTCTGACCCATAAACTAGGCTGTAAGGGGTATGATCAATGACTGTTCAAGGAGTTGTCCTGTAAGCCCATAGCACGCTGCGCAAGTCTTCTGCCCAGTTTGCTTCGATGTCCTAAATTCTGGCCTTCAATTGATCAAGGATAGTTCAATTGGTCACCTGGGTCTGATCGTTCGACTAAGGATTGCCTACCAACGAAAAATGTTGTGCAATCCCTAAGGCCTCGCACTAGCCTCTTATACTCCTACTCTTGAATTGAGTGCCGTTATTTGAAATAAGCACCTTAGCCAGGCCAAAACAGCAAATGATATTTTTCCATATAAAACTTTTTATGGCCGCATCCGTTATCTTAGGGACAGACTCAGTTTTAACCTATTTGGTGAAATATTCAACCGCTACAATTATAAACTTTCGCTGCCCTATTGATTTCAGCAAAGAGCCCACTATATCGATTCCTCACTGATCAAATGGCTAGGAAATCTAGACATTAACCATTGATGCGGTTGACTGGTACGGCAAGTTGGAATGGACTTGGCATGATACACATTTGCGTGCAAAATCCACTAAGTCTTTCAACAATGTTGGCCAAAATACCCATATCTGATTATTTTGTGGGCAAGAGACCTCCTTCCAGAATGATTGCCGTACATGCCTGCATGAACATTCTGTAATACTTCCAACGCCTGATCTTGATCTAGGCATCTCAAGGGGGGGTTCGATAAAGGATCTCTTGTATAACTGATCGTGCTGAACTAATCGATGCTTCTGAGGCTGCTAAATATATTTGAAGTACTTTTTTCAGCTTGAGTTTTGCCAACATCGAAGGTGAAGCCAAATACTGCTTCAACTTAATCAACGCCCGATCGCACTGTTCTGTCTATTGAAACTCATCTTTCTGGCATTCCTGAGAATTTTGAAAAAAGAGAGGCTTTTGTCGGCTAATCTCGTGATGAACCTTCCCAAATCCATGATTCTCGCCACCAGCTTCTGAACATCCCGAACTGTTCTTGGAGGGATGACATCTAAAACTGCTTGAATTTTCTGTGGATTCGCCTCAATGCCTCTTTGGTTGACCATATAGCCCAAAAATTTTCCTACTCGAACCCCAAATGTGCATTTATTTGGGTTCAGCTTCAATCCAAACACCCTCAATATCCTAAAAATATGACTGAGGTCGAGCAAGTGGTTTTGGGCTTTTTTTGTCTTGACTATCATGTCATCGACGTAAACTTTCATCAATTTTTTGATCTCATCTTTGAACATGAAGTTGACTAACCGCTGATAAGTTGCCCCAACATTTTTCAAATCGAACAGCATGACAAGGAAGTAATATAACCCATTAGGAACAACAAAAGATATTTTATCCCTATCCTCGAGTGCCATGAAGATCTGATGATAGCCTTGAAATGCATCCATCATCCTTAATAATTCATACCCAGCAATTGAATTAACTAGTAAATCTATCCGAAGCAGGGGGTAAGAATTCTTAGGGCATGCTTCATTCAAATCAGTAAAATCATTACACATCTGCCACTGTCCCTCAGTTTTTAGGACTAGGACAATATTACAAAGCCAAGAGGGATACTGAATTTCTATAATATACCCTATATCTAAGAGTTTTCTATCATCCTCTTCGATGATTTGTATCCTCTCAGTGTTGAACGTCCTTATCTTTTGTCTGACCAACTTGTATGAGAGGTCAATATTGAGGTGGTGCACAATGATATTAGGGTCGATCCCTTATAAGTTGGATGCCTTTCAAGTAAAGACGTTGATATTTTTACTCAAGAAATCGACCATGAGACACTCCAATTGGGGGCCCAAGTCTATTCTAATACGTGTTGTCTTTTCAGGATTACCATGCTCGAGTTCAATGATCCTAAACTCCCTAACAGGCTCCAGTCTGGTGTCTTCCAACTTTCACTTCTTGCTAACCTGAGTCTCTTTGGGTTCCACTACAGAGGTGTCCCCCAAAACCTTTAGCTACGATCAAGTTTTTTACTCAATTGGAATATCTTCAGCTTTTGTAATATCTTCATGCCTCCTTTAGGTTGCACAAAAGCTCATACGTGCCTGCTAGGTTTGGAAACTTGACTTTCAAAAGATAAGTGGACACAATGGCACGGATGTCATTGAGGGCAGGTCGGCCAATGATGACATTGTAGGCAAATGAGATATCGACCACAAGGTAATTCAGCATTAATGTTCTTCTCCTAGGAGTCTCTCCAAAAGATGTGTACAAGTCGATCGACCCCTCTGGTATGATCTCCGACCCCTCAAATTCGACCAGCGGCATGTGCATAAGCTCAAACTTCAACTTACCCATGTTTATCCTCTTTAGGGTAGATAAGAAGATGACATTCGCCGAGCTACCATTGTCGATCAGAACCTTGCGCACCTCAAAGTTCACAATTTCCATAGAGATGACTATCGAGCAATCTATCTTGTGATCGACATTCCTGGCCTTGAGGTAAGTTAGGTCAACATTGGTAAATGAAATGGGTTCTGCACTCATTGTGAGGTGAAAAGTTA
>JACGDI010005790.1:129723-156031 GCA_014898725.1 Jacaranda copaia
TTGGCAAACTGGTGCAAGAATTTATCACACAACTGGTCATAGGAGTAAATCAATGATGATTCAAGCTTCACAAACCAGTCTAGTGTGATGCCTTAAAAGGTGGTCATCAACATCTTAGCCTGGATGTATTCATTGTGTCCATGCAGCTACATCATGTGCTTAAATTGCATGAGATGCTCATTAGGGTTGATAGAGCCATCGTACCTCGGCAAATCGATTGGGATTTTGGCATCCACAATAATGCGCTCGTTGATGATATCCTGAATGAATAGGGACCCTCTCTCCCGATGAGATCTTTGAGGAGCCTCCAAGTTTGGTGCTCTGTCAATATTTCTCCTCGAAATCTCATTGAGGCATCTGTTCAGCTACTAGACTTGATGGGATACTTCTATTCATTCGTCCTGATTTGTCTGGGTGGCATTTTGGTCAAAACCCAGTCTAAAACGCTCGGCCCTATCACGCTGTGGGACTCGAATGGGCTGATGCGCAAAGTTTGTAGACTTTTCTCTTTCTTCGCAGTAGTCACGCCTAGAGTGTTCAACTCCTATCGCGCTGCATGGCTTGATTAGATCTGGCGTGATCTACCGAGTTTGCTATCTCTTCCCGTATTTCTAGCCATCTCTTCTCTTTCTGCGAGAGTCTGGGACTGATCTCGTGCTTAGCGGGAGGCTGCCTGGATTCTCGGCGGCCACGACTATTCTCAGGGGACTTATTTTTTGATGGGGGCGGCTGCAAAGTTGCACTGGCAGCAGGAGCGGGCACTGTAATGTGCCTGTTCAAAGCTGTAGATAGCTGGGCTGATATTTGAGCTGAAATCTACTCACTTATCAACTGCATCAACTAGAACATGGTGAGCGTCACCACCTGCTCCTGAGAGGCGCTAGTGCCTGGAGCGTGTGTACCTTGTTGAGGGTTAGGGAGAGGTGGAGAAGTGGACCTCCTATTCTCCTACCTTTCGGATACTGCTCTGTATGTGTTTTCCATTTTTCTCGCTGCAATCTCAATTATTCCCACAGGCAGCGCCAAAACTGATGCGATTGAAAGTCACTTATAGTGAAAAGGTAGTGTTTAGGATGAATTTGACTAGGGAGGTCGAGTACTCGAAGCTGTATATCTCTCGCGGTCTGAGATCTGCAACCACAACACATGTTAAATTAGCCGAGGTGACCCCGGCTAAGGCACTTCGATGCTCAAGTTAGTTCTGGTCAAGATATGGAGATCGAACAGAATACAAAAAGTGATAAGGCTTATAGCGTATTAGGCATTACCTTGAGCATGGTTGAGTCTGAAGTATTTATAGCCTTCTCCAAGCATGATTTGACCATGGTGCCCTTATCAGGTGTACTTACTTTTGTCTTTGCTAGAGGGTTGATGGTCATTCCATGTTCAAATCTCGGTACTATTTTAGGTGGCTAATCTCCTATTTTTTTAGATGAATAGTACCTCTGGAGGCGCCTCTCTACCAAAGGTGGTGACAGGGTTAGCAGAGTTGGTGGCAAGGTTAGTGGCAGCAACTATACCGGTTGTCACACGTCATTAATGCGGAGGCATGCTGCCTGTTAGACTAATAAATATGGCAGAGTTCTGAGTCAATGCCAGAGTGGGTCTTAGGGTTGATACATGTCGACCAGACCTGACTGTTAGAACATCTGGAGTGGTCCTGAGGTCGATGCGAGTTGACTGCGAACCCTGCCAAGTGAGGTCGATACCGGTCGACCAAACAGACTTGATGTTGGGCCTCTTGGGCTATCTTACTTGATGTTAGACATATTGGGCCTACTAGGTTATCTCATATCAGTGAGGGAATGGAAAGAGAAAAACGTGAAGGGAGAGAGTTATGTGAGTAACGTTTTTGTTAGTGGGAAAGTGGAGGGATTTTTGTCATTTTCAATTTAAGCAAGGACTTCTTGGTCTTTTTCACTCAAGTGTGGAGTGAATTCAAAACTAAAGTTGGAAATGAAAAGTTCAAATTGAAAAAAATGATAAATAGGGACTGAATCCTAAATAAAAATTAGTTTGCAGATTTTAAACTAATTAACCTAATATTCAATTGGATATGCACGACGGAATTAAAAATATCATGTGCAAAGATAAAAGACAAAAGAGGAAAAGAATAACAGAGAACCCTTCGTTTTCATTCTTAAAATTCGAGTGGTAGGGCATTTGTTCGATGCATAAAATATATTAGGAATGCCTTTGATATTCAAGATTATGTCGCCTTGCATAATAGTATTGGTCATCATATAATATAAAAGATTGAAGTAATTTCGTACTCTTGTATCTTATTTGATGAGCAAAATTAATTTTGTTGTTAAGCTAGAAAATATTTGACACTAATTAGAATTTGAAAAATGGTTCCTGTGCGTCAAAATTAGCTGCATAATTAAAGTGTATTGATCATTTACCATTAAAAATTGAGAACAATTTAATAATTTTCACACTAATATACTAGGTTAGATTGGTATGATTGGTATGCAAGAATAAGATAGGAATTGAATGAACATTTACAAGTCCATTCCTAAACCCATAATTGGTATAATTTAGAGATGAGAATGTTCATTTCTGTCAGAATCTCCATTCCCAAAAGGATGGATTTAGTCATTCCCTCTCTCCTGTGGGTTTAGCTATTTTCAATCCATCATAAATGAACCTATATTTTCTTTTAACAAAATTACACTCCAAAATTTAACAAAGTACTTTTAGTTTAAGAAAAGAAATCTTCAATTTGTAAATATTTGATGTTATATTCCAACTTATTTGACTACTACATGCTTTTATTTAATTATATATTTTATCCATATATCTTTTAGTTATATTATAAAAATTATTAAATTATTATAAATTATTATAAAAATAAAAACAAGAATAAGTATGTGCATCTCAATATTTATAATAAAAATAGTAGAAATATCATCAACTTGGTCTATGCTAATGAAATATATATATAGTTTAAAATATTATTTATATCTGCATATCTTCGTATGATAAAAAATATATATACAAAACTAATAAACAAAGAGTTGTTCGTTAATTGTATCAACAACTCTTCAAATTAAACTTATAAAACAGTATAATAAATCTTTCTAACCTTATTACAAAAAAGTTAAACACTCTAGTTAATATTTTATAATTTTTTAGTTATATTTTATCAAAATATTTAAAAAAGCTTGCTAAAATATAATTTTAAAAGAATTATTTTTATACTATTTTGCGTAAACGTATATAACTTGTTGATAACATGTAAAATGCATATATTTACTGATCTAATTCGAATAACATTAAAAGCAATATTAAAACTACATAATTATAAACTTACTCAAAAAAAATTCTACAGTAATATATAAAAAATATTGTACTAATAAATACTTTTTTTAATAATTTTTATAAAAGGACAATTTAGTTATTTAAAAAATTCATTCCATTCCTATTGATCGTTTCTATTTATCAATCCTTAAAATGAAATCAAGAATGAAATAAATTTTATCATTTCTTATATATACCAATCATAGAATAAACTATGCCAACATCATTCCTAAAGTTATTCCATTCTCACCTAATTCTATTGAAACATACCAATCACCACCTTAGTAAAACCTTATTGCACCTATCAAACAGGACCTTTTAAGGCAACCTTGTTAGTACTAATTATTAAGTAGAAATATCGTGAATGTAATAATTTAATTGAATTACACATTATTTCTCACAAAAAATCATATTTTTTTGTTCAAATATTTATTAAGAATAATTAATTATTATGGGCAAATCACATAATTAGTTCCTCAAGTTTTACTTTACAATCACTTTAGTCCCCAATCTTCAAAAATTCATCTTTTAATCCCTTACATTAATATATTATTTTATTTTAGTCCCCAAAACCATTTTTCGGCAGTTTTTGGCTGGAAAATTGACCGAGTTTAATATTTTTAAGGGCAAAATTATCATTTTATAGTTTTATGCTCCACTTTAGTCCCTATTTAAAGCTTTTGTTCCAATTTAGTTCCTATGTTACTTTTTTTTTCTTTTTTATTAATTTATGTACATGTGTATATATATATTTGTGTATATGTAATTGATACTAATATTAGTCATATACTCATATTATTAATAATATATAATAATATATTAATGATATATTAATACCATTTGTGATACTATTATAATTAATAATATTAATTATATGATTAGTAATACATTATTAATAATAAATAGTATATTATAATAATTTTAATTATATTCATAATATGTAGTATTAGTAATATTAAAAATATTATTAATATAATAATTTATTATTATATTATTAATAATAATAATAATACATGATACTAATAAATATTAAATTAATTTTATTATTATTAATAATATAATTAATCATAAGAATAATAAGATTAATATCATCAATGATAATAATAGTATTATTGTGATAATATATTATCTAATCTTATTGTTGTTGTTGTTGTTGTTGTTGTTGTTGTTGTTGTTAATAATATATTAATAATATTATTACTAACAAAAATTCAAGTAAGCAAAGACTTTTTCCAGCAAGACAAAAAAATTGCCATGTCAACTGGAAGTTTGTCACCTAAGTAAAAATTTCCAAATTCAACAAATTCCGGCGTACCACATCAGCATTTCCGACCATTTTATGAGATTTCGGCAACTTTTGGACTAAATGTGCAAATTTTTTTAACTTATAGGATTAAATTTGAAATTGCATAACATATATGACAAAATTAAAAATCAAGAAATCTTATAGGACAAAAATATATTTTTTCCATTTGTTGGGAGTAGCTATCATGGCCAACCACCATGGAGTGGGGATGAGACAGTCGGGGGTGGGGATGGGGGTTGTGGAGGGTGCAGGATGCAGGATGCAGGGGTAGGTGGGATTATTATAAAAATATAATTATGTAGAGTTTTTATATATTTATATTTATTTATTAATATATATTATATACAAATATATAATATATGCACATAACAAAAAATATATACATAAATATACTGTATATACATATGTATATATAATGTATAGATTTATATATAATATATATAAATGTAAAAAGCATAATAAATTAGAGAAAATAAAATACAAAAACTAAAAATAGTTTTTAATTTAAAGGACATGAAAGAAGATATGTGAAAATATATTTAAATAATTAAATTAACTAAATTGAGAATATATTAAATAATTAAGGGTAATATAGTCTTTATATGTTAAATTTGGGGTTAAATTGAAGCAAATCAGAAGAAGGAGACGATCGGTATAATTTCAAAATAAAATGAGGTTTTTGCTTCTTTTTTTTTCATAAGGCCCTTTTCTATTTTCAGGGGGGTGAAATACAATTTTTTCTTAAAAAAAGAAAAAGAAAAAGTGGTATAGGAACTAAATTGGAACATAAAACCTTAGATAGAGACTAAAGTAGAACATAAAATTATAAATTGATAATTTTGCCCTTAAAAATGTCAAACTCAATCAATTTTCCAGCTAAAAATTGTTGAAAAATGGTTTTTGGAACTAAAATGAAATGATATATAAACATTAGGGAACAAAAAATGAATTTTTGAATATTGGGGACTAAAGTGATTCTAAAGTAAAATTTTATGAACTACTTGTGTGATTTGCCCAAATCAATATCTTTCTTAAAAGAATTTAATTAATTGAACAATTAGATGCTTTGTTCCGTATTGAATATTGGAATGCTAATATCATCAAAATAGTAATTCAACAAATCTACTCATAAGATCAAAGACTTTTTATTAACATTTATTAACAATAATTAGATATGTTTTCTCTAATAGTATTTGATAAAATACCTCGATATATATTAAACGTTTGGGTATTCTCTATAGATAAAATTTATCAACATATAACAAAAAAACTATTACAATCATGATTAAAGGATTGTTACATTCATCGGTCTTCCCTTCCCTACTATATGTTAATTAAAGAGAGAAGGACAATCATATATTATTTTGCCTAAATTGATAGGGCTTGAGTTTTAAAAACTTCAAAAGAATCCCAAATATGAGGATATTTTGGATCCTCTATTATATCTTTTGTTCTAACTTATTGTAGTTATATAAAATGTATTTGATTATTAATTAATTATTTTTATAAAAAAATATTTAATTATATTTTTATAAAATAAAATATGAGATAAAATAAAAAATAAAACGGAGAGCGGCCATACTAACACATGAATGTTGTATATAAATGCAATCAACTCAAAATTCTCCAAATTATGATTTGTGCCCAAATCTCCCCCAATTAGTTGTCCTTCCAAATTACCTAAAAATTCAATTCCCGCTACCATTTATTATCCTCTCGAATTACCCAAAAAGACACCCAGAGGTTGCGAGGTGCAAATTCTTTTTCCTTGGGACTTTTTCTGCGTTTTCTCCTATTTTCCAGGTTACAGCCCGTTGCGGCCACTGATAACCAATCTTTCGCCTCGTTGCGCCACGTTCTCCAGAAGCCCCCATTGCTCTATCTCCATGTCGCGGTCTTAGAAATGCACGTTTGTTTTACTGCAAAGAACAAGGAGTTGTACTGGTGCTCAGTACGAGCGTTTTCGCCATTGAAGAAAGTGTTATCCACATGCAGTTTTTTGTTCGTATTTGCCCATTGCTAATTGTATTCTGTTCTTGGATTCAACAAGGGTTTTCTGAAGTTCTTATTTGGAGGTTTGGTGGTGAATTTCGTTGCATGTTTGAAGGGTTTAGCCCCGGATTTTGAACTTGGATGTGGATATTTTCTGTTTGGGCGGTTTAAGCAGATTTTTAAATTTTTGGGCCTGCTTTTGTTGTTTGGTTTTGGGTTGAAGTTTTTTTACTCCGATAGATTTTCCAGGGATTTGGTTCGGTTTTTATGCGATTTGAGAGGGAAATCAGGGGAATTGAGAAATGGGTTTTCTAACGTTCTTCATGGAAAATTTTGGCTGTTGAAATTCTTGAAGGAGGATTCGTACGTGCCCTTGATTGATAAAATGGAGGAGAAGAAAGAGAAACCAAACCCTTATACTGATTCTGACGAGAAAATGATAAGTGATGAAGAATATGATGGTGAGAATAATGAGGATGATGAGAAAGAATATGGTGAAGTTGATGTTTCAAAATTGAGGAAATTGATAAAGATTGAGCGGCACAGAGCCAATGCAGCTCGTGCAGAACTTGCAAAAGAAATAGCTTCTTCTGCAACAGCGGCCGAGGAGGCAATGGCGATGATTCTGCGGCTTCAGAACGAAAAAAGCTTGATTGGAATGGAATTGAGTCAGTACAGATGATTGGCTGAGGAGAAACAAATCCGTGACCAAGAAGTGATTCAATCATTGCAATGGCTTGTGTGTAAACACGAGTTCGACAGAAGATTACTGGAAGATCAGTTGAAAGTGTGCAGACAAAAGTTGAAGCTTTTTACGAAAAGGGATGAAAGGGATGGCCATGTAGAAGTTGAGGAAGCTCAAAGTTGTTTCACAGGCAACATTGGGGATGCTCTTGAAAATCTGCTTTATAGCTTCCAGGATGCTAACTTGTCGCCCCAGTAAGTTCTTGTAGAGGCATTTTGTCTCATGGATTTTTGAATCCTTGGATGAGATCGGAAAATGAATATACTAATTGCAACTTTTCTGGTCATCGAGAAAGAACATCGCATACATGTCCTACGGTGCCTCACAATCTTATCTTAATGATTGCTTGTACCATGAAAAACACTATCTTTTGGGTACTATTGGTAGGAATTATAAAACATATGCATAGTTGTTACCTCATTCAAACCAAAAGTAAGTAGTGCGAATCATTTTCGGCTATTATTAGAGTGGACATTCTCGATCATCTGGTGCTAAGGATGTAGGTAAATAAAGGGTAAACCTGCATTGGGATTAAAGAACTTTGAATGTTTTCAAGTTGTCACCTAATTTGTATGTTCTTCTATAAACTCAAGGTTGAAGTGTTAATGACCCTAAGGTTCATTAATGTGTTTGTCGGAGCTAATAACCCAAAAAAGAAAAGTAATATTCAGTTTAACGACATCCTATGGCACCTAGTTGTTGATAAAGTGGATCTCATTTCTGGTTGTGGTATTCTATGAAATACTTCACATTCTGCCATGAGATGTTATTTTACAACTGTTCTTGCTCAGGGATGTAATATTTTAGCAGACAATATTGTATCTCCTGAAAAACTTGTGTCCATGCCATGATTTCGAGCAGCTACATAAACTTCCTTCTGGAAATATAATAAAAAATGCAATTGTTGGGACCCATTTAGATGTGAAAGAAAGTGAATTTTCTTTCACTTTGGGTTATGAAGGATTTAGCAGGAAGGCTTCATTAGGAGAAAGAATTGGGGAATGTTTGGCTAGTTTATCAATAATGTCCTTTAAGCTCCTCAATCTTATAAGATGATTTTTAAACTTATAAAATGTCATATCTTATTTTTGAAATAAATTATTGAAGTGTTTAGATGAAATAAGATTTTTAACTTTATAATTAAAATTGTTAAAATTAAAAAAGTTTATTAAAATTTTAAAAATAAGTTAAGATGTCTCAATTTTTTGCAAAAGCACTTACAAGATTCTAACATTTTATTTTAAGAGCTTTTCTTTGACAAAATTTATCAAATGTTTTCTAAAACTTTATTGACACTTAAATATTTTATAAAAAGAAATGACAAATACCAATGCTTTGGCTGCTTCTTGTGGGCTAAACTTTGCAAAACTTTCTTCTTTCTAGTTTGCGAGTTCTTTTAGGATACTATTTGTTTATTTAAAATATAAATGTAAATTTCAACATAGTTAATTAATTGTTAATATCTGTACTTCTTTCATCTACATTGTACCTAAAAAGTTCAACTTGTAGATACTAAATTAGCCAGCGAGAACAAACAATATTTTTTCTGACTCCAACTTCTCTTTTATTTATTTATTTGTTTGTTTATTATTATTATTATTATTATTATTAAAGTTAAATTAAAATAAAGGAATACTATAACAGAATATTATAAAATTCATAAGGGATTTTCTTGTCTACGTATTATTCCATTATCATATAGGTTCGGAGCATTTGCGCAACAATGTCCATATAGGGGATATAATACTGATATAATTGTTTGTGTATTATTCCAGTCAATTATGTTAAGTTTCAATTTCATCTCCACTATTATGCCACCATGGTCTTAAAGCCTATATGTATCGATAAATTCTTGTAAAAGTGACCTTCTTTTTTTTGTGTGTGTGATCAATTCCTTTTTCCAAAAGAAATTAGGGCGTGTTTATGACGAGGTTTAATTGTACTTTATTTACACGATATACCTTTTACATAATCTACACATATTCTTTACAATAAAATATCTCCAATTTCACAACAAGTTATTGTTTCATATTATGAATAATTACTCACAACCTCCCTTAAAATTTGGTGTAAATATATTTAGACCTCCTTAAATTTTAAAAATTATATGCACTTTTATTGTTGTTTATCAACATCCAAAAATTCTAATTAAAAGTGTTAAATAATTAAATCACTCTTAATAATTAAAAAAACACAAAAACATAAAAAAATTTAAAATATAAATTAAACTATCCATCTGTATATCAATCTAAAAAAATATTTTGTGTATTTATATATAATAGACATATGTATACACACATATATAATCATATGTATATGTGTGAATATAAAACATATATATGAAATATATAATTATATATACACACACCTATGCATACTTTGAAGGGTGGAGAAGGAGTGGAGGAGTTGCAGCCACCATGGCTGCAGCCCATGGCAGCCGCGGATCAGATTTGGCCAATGCAGAAAATGAGCAGCCAACCATGGCTGCCATCTGATCGCTGCCATGGCCATGGTCGGCTAGACAACTATCATGGGGCGGTTTTGGGGTTTGAGGTGGAGTAGGGAAGATGAAAAAAAAATTAAAAATTATTTGATTTTAACATAATTATTTATTATTTATGCAATTTTATATGTGTGAATTTATAATGATTAATTTAAAATTATCAAAAGTATGCTAATATAAAAAATAACAAGTTTGTATTTTTAAAAAAATAATAATAATTAGATGAATTTAAATTTAAATAATTTTTTTATTGATCAATTTTAAGATATTTATAGTACTAACCATTGATATATATCACATGTAATTAATTGATATTTTTAAATTGTAGATCTAATTTTTTTTCATTCATCTAAAAATGAAACGTATTAAAAGATATTAAAATATATTATATACGGAACTGTAAAATAATTTAAAGTAATATAATAAATAGGAATAGATTTATTTGCCTTTGTAAGGATATAAAGAAAAAGTCATCTACAGTAAAACTCAATTCAATAGATTTAATATAGGGTGCTGATTTCTACATTCCATATTTTACCTCTAACACTCCATACCCCACATTATTTAACCAAGAATCACTTAATTGCCCTAATTCATTTAGGTAATATTTTTCATTTTTCACAAGCAAAAGAATCTTTTCTCTCACTTCAATATTTTTATACTACATTTTTAATTCTTTTATCTTTCAACTCTTTTTCTTTGTAGATCTCGCAAAACTCTAACAAATACGGAGTACCAAGACAATAAAGAATTAGTACAACTCCAAAAACTCAAAATTTTTCAAGTTCACAATGTAGAAGATGTCTTCGCACTTTATTCAATTATCATTGACCTTGATTATTATAATTTTAATAGCAACCATGTTTATTTTTTATATTTTCATTACGATTATTTTGGTTTATTTTGAAGTTCATAATATTGCTCTTTTATTTAATGGATTATTTACAAAATAATGATTGCTGTATTTTTTCTTAAAGAATTGATTATGTTTTTTATCGTTTACTTGTTACTGAAAAATCATTTACAGTAGTTGATTTTATTTCTTAACTTTTGTGGTTGTGTATTATGCCAAACTAATTCCAATACTTGCCGTATATATTTAAAATTATTAAATGTTGAATGTGTTTTTGAGGATAAGACATTGCTTTAATATTTAAAAAAAATTAAAAAATTAAAAAGAGTGATTATAGTTGTCTTGATTGTGTAAACAATAAAAGAGTAGTCAAAAATTGCTCAGTAAATCAAATATTCCTACTTCACTATCTTGCAAATTTATGTTATTTTAGTATTACATCCTTTTTGACTTTTTTATGTGAAATACAAATTTTTGTTCATTATATTATGAACTGCAAATTGGATTAATCCTTTAACAGCTTATGAGAAAACATTATTTTTCATTATTTATAAATTGAACTCCATGTTCTTTAAGTATATGTTTTTTAAAAGATCTTTTGTGAATATTAACTTGTTTTGACTAGAGAAATGAGGATTAATCCATTAAAAGTTATTCTAGAAAAATTCCACGGAGAAATTAAAGAAAGTGTTAGGTTAAGAAATATAGTATAAGAGTACTAGAATGAGAAAATGGTAATTTTATTTATGAATGATTGGCATATATAGAGGATTAATATATTGGGGGTATTTGAGTAATTTGCAATTAAAAAATATGGGACACAGAGTGTAGAAAGTAAACTATGGAGTGTACACCCTTAATATATATACATATATATAATGCTTAATTGGTTGGAGTCCAAAAAATAATTATGAAAAAAAAATTATTACATCAATGGCAATTATTATTTTAGTGCAATGCACCGACAACATAGTATTAAAACCTGCTTTAACAGTTTGTTTGTATCTGTAGTAGGTAAAATACATTTTATCCATTGCCAACTAATCAGTAAAAAGAAGGGCTATAATTTTACATTTTAAATCTAATTGTTCATATTAAAAATATATTTACAATCCTTACAAGAGGCAAGTACTAGGGGTGAGCATCGGTCGGTTCAGTAAAATTTACCAACCGAACCAATTGGTTAATTTACCGAATTGAATGAAAATTTATAACTGTTTACCACATCGAAATTTTCGGTTAACCAGAAGAATTAACCAAAAAATTTTGGTTTGGTTCGGTTAATTCACCGATTGACCTTTTTTTTTGTTTTGTTTTGTTTTTTGGCATCATTACCTTCCTTTCATTTTATAAGCTAAATAAGAGCTTGTCTGGTTGCATTGTACTTATTAAGAGTTTCCATATACAACAGAATAAGTTCAAAATGTGCCTTAATTTCATTTGTTATTGTATTGAAATATATTATTGATGACAACATATAATTAAAATCATAAATCTTGGAATTAGTTAAGTAATTAAAACGCAATGTTTCCATTATAAACTGTAGATGTATGTGTTGGACCACAAACCTATAGATGAAGTGCAATTATTGTGAAATTAAATATTGAAGGTTTTTTTTTGGCTAATTCGATTTTTAACCGATTTTTTCGGTTAATTAACCGCACTGCACCGGAAACCGAAAATTTTAAAAAAATTAACTGCTAACCAAACCGAAATATAATTGGACAAAACGGTTCGGTGACTTTGGTTTCAGTTCGATCGGTTAATCGGTTTTTTTCGATTAATGGACAATTTTGCTCACCCCTAGCATATGCAATAAAATTTGCACCATAAAATACTCCAAGAAATTAAATGATTTCCATTTTTCATATGTTCTGTATTTAAAAGTGAAGCATGAATCTTCTAATATGTTCGTCCTTATTGTGCAATTACCATTGTTCATTATACCGTTTATTAATTGATTAATTATCCATTTATAATAGCCAATAAACTTCCATAAGAATATCAATAGTTTTTTTTTTGTTTTTTAAACTTCATAATAACATTGATAACTACTTTTATATGAAACTCAATAAATGATTTCTTATATAAATCTTATAATTCTCCACCTTCTACATTAAATCTATATAATTGCTCGATTTAATTAAATATTAATTTTGAAAGAATTATTTTTTAAATTGTGAAAGAATATTCTAATTGGTTGTTGAAAATTCAATAAAATTCCTCCCTAACCTCTTTAAAAGAATTCAAATTACGAAAAATTCATTTTTGGTCAAGTTTATTCTATACCATATATATAATATAGAAAGAAATTCATTGTTTGCAATTACTAAACTGAGGTAATGTAATATTTTTTAGTAATTAAAAGGGTTAAGTAAATTTGAAAATCATAGATAAATGTTCACCAACCAGTTGTATTTAGTCAAATTTACATATATGATATAGGAATTGTGTGTATTAACTGCAATTGCTCGATTTTGATTATAAAAAGGATATTTATTGATTATAATTGCTCAATTTTGATCAAATATTATTTTTTTGGTACATTTAATTTCTATATTCTAAAAATATTATAATCGGTTAGTGCAATTGAATGATAAATTTCCAAATCCATCAAACTTCTCGAAGAAATAAAAAATTATCCAAAATAAATAACTGATAAATAAACAGTTTATATGAATTTAATTAGTATAATGTGTTAATACTAGACAAACATAAACTAAAGTAATTAACATTCAAATTTTCATTGAATTTAGGAGCATAATGTATTCCTCTCAAAGCATAATAAAAACATAAAAATAGAAGTCAAAGGGAATGAATAATCTTCTTTGGCTAGAAAGTGCATCTTATGCTATTGTTGCTAAATTATGATAAAATTAACAAAAAAAAGAGGTGAAAATGATTTATTTTTTTGACTTAAAAATATATTTTATTAATAAAGGGCAACGGAAAAATATAATAACGATTTAGCAATAGAATGGAGTTTAACTAGTAATTACCGCCTATTTGGCTCTTTCCAAAGGAGGGAAGGGGGCAAAGAGTTGCGTTGAGCATAACTTGCGTTGCCGCTTGGAATTTGGATGCGATAAACTATAGAGGGAAAAATATTATTTCGTATAAGTAACTTAGGCACACATTATGAATGTGTTAAAATTTTTATATTGTAAAATTATTTTTTTAAAATTTTTTTTGTACAATACTAATTCTTTTTAGTATTTTAATATATGAATTTAAATTTTTACACCGATACAAAAGGTTTTAGTAAAATAGTAATAGTGAGATATAAAGTGGGTAGATTGTAAATAACAATGACTGCATAAGTTACAATTATGAGAATTAAAAAATAAAATGAGATAATTTTAAATATATACTAAGAAATATATCAAAATTATTGGTCTTTTTGCACTAATATAAGAAAAACAAGTTAAATGAAATGTGACACCACTGCAAAAGTATTGTATCTTAAATGATTTTCTTATGATTGCTTAGAGAGAAAAATTACCTTAGGAACTTATATATATATGCTATTCTAGATGACAAAATGGGCCAATTGCCTCGATCTAATTTTAGTCATTCTTCTCTTGAAGTCTTGTAGAAGTCAAACCTCTCTTGTATTGATAAAATTAGCAAACGTTAAAAAGTTCACACAAATAACACACGCACATATATATGTATAGGTGTATACATAGATATTTTAAATTTATAAATACAATCTTACAATTAGTTTTAAATGTCTTACAATACAATTCTCAAAGGTTTTGTCTTTAACATATTTTAGTAAAAATTTATCATAGATGAGGTTACTTAATAGAGGGACAATTGTCAAAGCTCACCTACTCTTTTTTAACGACGTATTCATGAAATTCTAATAGTTATTAATGACAAGAATTAATTGTTGAAAAATGCAAAAAGTTATGAGGCATATGCAATTTACAAACAACAATAGCTTTTTTGTAATTACGATAAATCTTAGAGAATGTGAACATAATTCAATCTATGTAAATATTATGAATATTACAAAACAAAATCATTACAAATACAACCTTACAGATTTTGAATGTCTTACAATACAACTCTTAAGGGCATTTTTTAAAGTATATTTTAGTTAAAAATAGTCATAAATGAGGTCAATTAATACAAGGGTATTTTAAAAGTTCACCTATTTTTTTAATAGCATATTCGCAAACTATAACAACAATTAACAATAGAATTTAATAATTATATGGTGCAAAAGTTAGAAATATACACAATTTATGAAACAAATGAAGTTTTTTTATATACTAAATCTAACAGGATTTACAAGTAATTCACCCTAAATATAATTATTTCGTTGCTTTAATTTGCAATCTACTTTTCTCTACAAATTCTCAATACCAAAGTATTTCATTATCAACAATAGTTGAATTATGTTGATATTCCCTTGAATACATCTTTTATAAATATTATTAATATAATTCCGTGTGATCCCAAATTATGGAGGCTAATTTGTTCGATGCAAAGTTTTATCTAATATTTAAAAGTATAAATATTGTATACTTTTACTTATCATTCTTAATGATCCGTTTGCTTGTCAAAATTGTGTTAAATGTGTAATCTAATACAATTGAATGTTTGATTGGCATATTTGAAACCCAAACCCATAAGCCTGTATTTTATCTAAAATATTGGAATTATATATCTCATTCCCTTGGCTTGATTAATAATTCTATGATTAGATGCATTATGATTAACATATTAGATGACAAAATTATCCCTTCTTAATTTTATACACCAGTATTTTTGTATATATTTTTACATTGTTATATATGATTAATTGGCAAATATATATATATATATATATATCACCAAACCTTGATTTATATAACAAAATTTTTATGAAAACACTAAATTATATCAATAATCAAACTTATTCTTATAATATTTTTTTTAAAATATTTAGCTAAGAAATATAAATTTTGTATACAAAAACTATTTCTTCCATAATAATAAGATTTCATAATTTTTTTTCTATAAATTGAAAAATAAATAATATTATTTTAAATATAGATCTGCACTTAATATAAAAATATTTTTGTAAAATTACAAACTAATATTCATATGCACATCAAAGATAAATAATTTAATTTGTGAAACAATTATAAGATGTCATAATAAAATTTGAAAGTTAATTATTTTCTCTTTTCTAAGTAACAATAAATTATAAATGGTTGAAAAAAACAAAAAAGGAGAGATTTAGTCATTACATACACAACATTTATTTATATCCTTTCAATGAAGATATTTGAATTATTAGAAGAAGTTGAAGAATAAAGTTGATATTTTAAATTTATCATAAGTTACAATTATAAGTATCCAAACAACTGATTATATTAAAATTAGGATATTCAGATCAATAATTCAAACAAGCAAAGAAGATATTAGATGATAAGGATATATTTCTGGATAATGTATCATATACTTATCAATTACATCCAATTCTATTATTGCAAGCAAACGAGTCCTAAAAATAATAATTCAGAATTGTGGAACAATTTATGTGTATAATTATAGAATTTTATTTTAACCTTTCAAAAAACTTAAAACAATAAATTGGGAGAGAGAGAGAGAGAGAATCTTATTGAGGCAATCGCCGCTGATTCCCTTGGCCCATGCGTCGAACTTCTGGAAGTCGTCGAATCACTCGTCACAGGTGTCGATGTTGGTGTTGAACGCGCTCAGATCGAAGTTCGCCTTAAAGAAATCGCCCGCCGAGATGCTCTCCAACCCTTTCTTGAGGGCCTCCACGCTTCGAGAGAGAGAGAGAGAATAATTAATTGTGATCTTTTTCTTAAAAAAAAAAAAGTATGGGCTTATTTTTACATTCTTTTTTATCCAGCAAAAGTATGGACCATGGCATGTTTGGTTGGCTTGATAACTCAAAATAGAGATATTTTTACTTACCTTTTAATTTGTTTGGATTGAGTTATAACAATTCAACAGACCCGTTTTATGTACTTAGGCCCGCAGCTCTATGTGCAGAGAGTGTGACAATTAATCTAACCAACCACCATGGTACTGTTCATCATGCCTTGTATCTTTGTTTTCATTTTACTTTTTTTTGTCCCCAATTTATCAAATCAAATAACCAAAAAATCCTTCTACAATTCAAACAAAAATGACAAATCAGCTGCAACCTTATATTTGTGGTACTTAACTCTTACATCCCTTAGATCTCTATCTAGTTGTTATCCAGTTTGTTTTATATGCGATTTTCTTTCTTTCTTTCTTTCTTTTTTTCCAAACTTATTGTATTAATATTTAAGTAAGAGTATTTAATGAAATAATATAACAATATTATTAATTGACTACTACTATCACTAACTATTAATTATTATAATAAAATAAAATAATTAAATTATATTAATTTAATTGTTAATATATAGCAATAATGATGATAAGGATGAGGAAAGGATTAAAAAAATAAAAAAATTAGTACACCATTGATATAATGATACTTGAATCATATTTATGTAATATGTCATAAAAATATAATAAAATGAAGATAGTCATTCCTGCCACTTCTTGGAGTACTGGAAACCCATAAATTAGTTCACAAATCCACTTCATACACAAATTTATTCCATAAAATAAAATTAACATCTCCCAATCCAAAGATAAAAGAATGCATAACAAACCTTCACCGATTGAAATCTTCAAACATAAAGCTTATGCAAAAATGGGGATGCCAACAAGATTTACCTCTTAAAATGGGACAACATGCAAGAGAAAACCTTGAAGGAGGGGTGTTAGTGTGTCGTTGGAGCTATTTATCATTTGTGGTACAAAAAAGAGAAAAGAAGAATTCTTTTTAACAAGGACAAAAAGGTTAATTCATGAATTTAATTAAGATGCAAGGATAGTGAACCAAATACATTAAATAACAATCATGTGATTATATCGTGCAAATCAAATTATATTAAAATGATCAATAATCACACATACCATCATGAGATAAGTTCAAAAACCAACCAAACATGCCCTCAATGTTTAAAAAGAGCAAAAAAAATTCGGGCTATGCTCGGGCCATGGACCGTTTTCAAGCCCGTTGACAAACGCCCAAGGTTAAAATGCTCGCGGAAGTCAGAATTAGGGTTATCGCTATCTCCAGTTCTGCATCGTTGCTTCCACACTCATTTTGCATAAGAAAACGGAAAACAAAAATAAAGAAAATATAAACAGCAAACGGCCGTTTCACCTCCGGACTCGGAAAAATTAACCTCCTCGTCGCCGTTTCATCTCCATCGAGCCCCGGTCACCGGTAAAACCCTCGTATTTTCTTTCCTTTAATTTGCCAAAAAGTTGGAAATCCATAATTCAAATGGTTCCCATTTGATCATTTTTTTTTTAATTATAAGTATTGATGATTATAATGCTTCACATGATTATTTGTCCGTATAAGCTTTGTTCTTTTCATATTTTTCAGTTATGTAAATGTAATGTAGAATGCGGAGGATTATCCAAAGAGTTGAGTTCTCCCGCTGCTGATTGTGAGGTTTTGGAAAATTTGAAGTAAATTGAAGTTTGTATTAATTTAAGTAAATTTTTAAGATTGCTATGGTTGTCGTTTATATCATGCACTCTTACCAGTTGCTTCATTTTTTAATCATCATGATCGTGATGATGGTGTTTGTTGTTGTTAATGTTTTGGTTCAGGAAGTGTGGAATGTAAATTGCATATTCTAGCTCTGCAATATTAGCATCAATGCAGCTTTATTTAGCTTTTTATGCATACATACACACACACACACTTATATATGCATGCACGTGTATGTTTTCAGTACTCTGGTTGGTTCAGTTGGTTTGTTGCCAAGTGGTTGGCCCTTGAGATGCATTTTGAAATTAGTTACTTTGTCTGAACATAGAGAAGTAGTTGCATTGCATTGATTTTGAGATTTGTTTGTGTTTAGGGATTACTGTATATTGAATTTTCTGGCAATCCAATGCTTAGAATGTAATCAAGCATAATTCCCCTGCCATTCACTATTGGCCATCAAGTTGTGGTCTGATACAATGGACTGATAAGATTGTGATTAAGTAAGAAGGTTGCTGCATGAATCCTCCATATCATATGCATCACACCTAACATAATTCACATATTCAAGTACACAAAGAAAAGGATTTTGTCAAAAAAAAAAGAATTTGAACCCTAAATAATTAACTTTTCCAACTCATACTAAAGATATCTCATGTAGAATCAAATCAAATGGTTCTTGAGCATCATATGTAGGCGACTACTGCTACAATCATCTGATTTCGATAATGAGCGAAAAGATGATTGAGAAATACCCTTGGGACAAAATTTTCTATGTTCTATCAAATTAGAGTAATTTGTGCATGAGGATTGGAGGTAGTGATTAGACAGCCACATTATCCATTGTTGTATTATTTCCGAATTATGATCATCATTGATATTTTTCTTATTTGATTCAAAAAGAGCGGGATTGTAATTTTCACATTTTAGCTTTGAGGGTTAAAGTCAATGTATTCAGCTTATACATATCTATCTACATATAAATCAATACTATATAAAAAGAGGAGCCTACCTTATACTTACAAAATGGCAGTTTTTGAATTGCTACACCAAATTGTGATTTACCTAAAATAACCCAAAATTAATATACATAACTAACTTTTAATCCTCCCCACTAAGCTTGACTCCTTTTTCCATTCATTCTCCATTTCCCCATTGTCTATAAATCATTATTTATAATTCCCTTTTCAATTGTTTTCAATTATATCTCGCCTCTTTCTAAGGTGATTTTTTGTCTTCTCTCTCTCTCTCTCTTCTTCTTCTTCTTCTTCTTCTCCCCTCCCTGCAATTGCAGTGAAGATAAGCAAAATGGCATGTAGTCTTCTATCACAATCTATAAAGAATGTGCCATTTTAAGCTAAAAAACATGTGGCACGAAGCTCTATAATTTTTCCTATGTATTGATTCATATACTTTTTATTTATTTGTTTATTTGGAATTCTTTTAAGTTTGAGTTTAAATTTTGATTAATTAGTTTATTTATTGCCTTTCTCAAATGTGTCAAAGTTGTTTATACGGTTATAATTGTCTGATAAGGAAAAGATTGGGAAAAAGGGGGACAAATGCTTCTTCTATCACCCCAATTTATGCTGTCAACTCCTCCAGTGATCTCTCTCTCTCTCTCTCTCTCTATAGGTTTTCTTTTCTGATGCAAGGATTCTGTTTCTATTGTTTCTTCATTATTTGAATGCCACTACTATCAATTGCGAAAGCCAAACATTTGTATTCCCTGAAATTAAAAAGGGAACCATGGAGACAGATAGATACATCTTAGTTCCGCATATGGGATGTCTGAATTACTTCAAAATTGTCTCTGAAGGTTTTATATATTCAAGTTATATAGTATATATAAATTAACCTCATCTGCAAGAGAATTAAGGAGAAAAAACAAACAGTTTTTCCACTTCAATGATTTATGATTTACAATACCTCGGGGGTGGAGAATCTACACATTAATTAAAGTCAAAGATATTACTATGTTCTTATCAGAGTTAGATCCCCTCCCATTGTAGTTGTGAGTAATCCTAAACAACATTGTCCATTGGTGACTCTACCTATACGTGTGTGTAACTCTATATACATGTATAGATACTGTATATAATTTTATATGAATAAATATGATTTGGTTGACAAAGATTTATTGAGACTCTATTGATTTAATTGAAATTGTTAACCATTTATGTTTCTAAATTAAAAATTAATATTGTTGTTATCAGTGTGCTTATTATTAAAACTTCGTTATTATTTACTTTACCATGTAAAAATTTTAATGTTTTATTATTTAGCAACACAATTAGCATTAATACATGGTAACTAGTTATTACTAAGCTCAGCAGTTTCATCAAACCCACACGTGACATAGAATCTGAGTATATTTAAACTCTGAGTTACCGTCTTTTAGAGAATTTATGCTGTCTTCGCCTTGGGTGTAGGTTTTCCTTCAGGTAATTGGCTGGGACCAGTTACATGGAGTTGGATGAAACTCCTCAGATGCTTCCACCTCCACCTGGGAGTTTCATTGACCGTGAAGAACTTATTCAACATGTTGGAGAGTTTGCTATCTCTCAAGGATATGTTGTCACCATTAAACAGTCTAAAAAGGAAAAAGTTGTAGTCCTTGGTTGTGACAGAGGAGGTGTTTATCGGGATAGGCGTAAGACTGTTGATGAGGGCTCTGGTGAACATCTACGCAAAAGGAAATCTGGTTCTCGACTTACAAACTGTCCTTTTGAGCTTGTGGGAAAGAAGGAGGATGGCTTGTGGGTACTTACTGTTAAGAATGGTTCACACAATCACGAACCAATGAAAGACATGTCTGAACATCCTTCTGCCCGCCGCTTCAATGAGAAAGAAGTGATGCTAATTAAAGAAATGACAGAAGCAGGGTTAAAACCACGCCAGATACTCAAAAGACTTAGACAAACAAATCCTGAGCTTTTATCTACACCAAAACATGTTTATAATGTCAAAGCAAAGCTTCGTCAGGGGAATCTTACAGGTCTGAGTTCCTTCTATTCCTTCTTCAAATGTGATATGTATTTTAATTTCATTACTATTGTATGGTCTTAAGATCCATTCTTTCTTAAAATAATCAAAGTCCTTGATATTGCAATTTGTCTTGATGTTTAAGATATGTTCACTGCTTTATGCTAATCCTCATATTTCTAGTTGTTTACAATGTTCAAGTAAGTTTAAAGGTAAATCTTATGTCCTTTCTTGTGATTAATGAAGAATTTTACTAATAGCAAGAAGAGATCAGATTGCTGCTGGAGTCCTCTAGCACATATAAGCAAACAAAATTTGAAATAATTAGCAGTGTATAAGATGGAGGTGAACAAGCAAAAGTGCCAACAACATTGGCCCACAAGGAAAATATATAATGCATCCTACCCTACAAACGATTACTACTAAGCCTATTTAAAGAAGGTTAGGCAGTTCTTAACAAAATTGGCCAGATGATAGCTGTCAGAGACTCAGAGCGCGTTGTCATAAAATTTATCATTTCTGCCATTTCTTAATCTCCAAAATCTCATTTATAATAAAGCCAAATAAAAGTAAGGAGGAGTTTAGGTGTTGATTTTCTCACATACCAAAGGCTGAATTTCTTTTTCCGCTAACCTGTATACTGCGTTCTTATGTCTTGTGTTGCAGTGAGGAGATTGAAGACCTTAAGACCTCCTACAGCTGCTGATGGAAACTCTGAGCCTTCAACATCTTCTGAGCCATCATGGAAGAAACGGTATCCCCCGGTAATTTCACACTGTCCAACTTTAAGTGGCCACATATCCCAAGTATCATAATAATTAAAGGGCTGTATAGATCAATGAATGATGTGCTTATTCTGAGTTTGATTGACTTCACATTACGTAGGCTTTTGTGAGATTTGGATTCTTCTGCTCTATAATTGATTGCCACATGATTTCAAATTCCAGAATATGTCTAATCTCTTTTGGAAATGTTATTTTGTGCTTGTAGAGGGTCCCAAATCTCATCGGTGGAAGATTTATCGATTCGCAATCACCAACATCTATTGATGTGCTAAACCCTGTGAGTGCAGAAAAATCTACATCTGCTATCAGTCTTCTTTCTTTTTAATATTTTTTCCCTAATAATTCATAATCAATTATAGGCTACACAGCAAGTGGTTGCACAGGTTCCCTTATCCAAGGGGGAGGAACTTAAGGCTGCAGTTTTTGCAGCAAAAAGAGCTTTTACATTGTGGCGAAATACACCTGTTACAATACGTCAACGCATTATGTTCAAGCTTCAAGAGCTTATTCGCCGAGATATTGTACGCTCGTGGACTCTTATGTCTTGGCTGTTTCAGTTTTTAAATATTCATTAATGGAGTCATTGTATTGTTTTTCAGGATAAGCTTGCCAGCAGTATAACAATAGAGCAGGGTAAGACATTAAAGGATGCATTTAATGATGTCTCCCGTGGGATTGGTGAGTTTATTTTTCATTGCAATTTTTAGTTGATTGGCCTTTATGGTACTTGGAGGTGAAACATCAGGCGTCTCATTTGAGCTTGCTATTTGATTGGTTGAATTGGACTGCATTTTAAAAATAGTTTAAAATGTTTGCTCACTAGGACATGAAAACGTTGGTTGATCTTATATTAAGTGAAAGATGTATTTGACCAACCTATTTCTGCATTGCTCCATATGTTTTTGAAAAGCAGATAGTGAAAGTCGAACTGGTTGGAAATCCATTTCTTCTTCTTCATTTTTTTTTAATTTAGTTTTGCTTAAACATTTAACTAAAGCATAACGCGCCTCTGAAAGGGGAATACCTTGCAATCTGCTAAAATTTTCATTAAGTATCAAAATTCAGTATTTTTGAGTGCTGACAGTTGGTCATTTCGATATTCTATATTTGATGCAGAGCTTGTTGAACATGCTTGTGGGTTGGCAAATTTGCATATTGGGGATTTCTTTTCGAATATATCAAATGGAATTGATACTTATACCATCCGCGAGCCTCTTGGTATTTGTGCTGGGATATGCTCTTTCAATTTTCCAGCCATGATTCCATTATTGGTATGCTGTCAGTTCTCTCTACTTTTAAATATACCTTGTTGGAATAAAGTATTTCGAGCAAAAAATGTGGTAAACACTTTCCTACTTCCCTAGGAAGGAAATCAGATTATTTTGCTGTTAGAAAATAAAAATGTGATTGATAATGTCGAACAACCTTACATTAAAGAGATCATTGGAAAGAATCAAATGTAAAAACCAGGAAGGATGATACAATAAAGGACTAGAATTGCCTCAAGCAATTTTAGTGAACACTTGGCAAGGGCTGAGGGAGGTTTATTTTCAGTTATCATAAAAAGTGCTGGTATGTTCAAGATTGTTCTTTAAGGCGGAGCTAGAGGAGAGTTATTTTGATGAATCTGATTTTCATTGATAAAGAGGAAAGGCTGTAGCAATTGTGCACAAAAAATATAGAGAAACTCTGATCGACTCACTTGCCCACTGACCCCTCTCTCTTATTCAATGAAACTGAGTTATTCGACTATGGTTGAAGAGGAGACAGAAAGGTAATAAGTTGCTGGCCTGTGGTAAGCTTTTACAAGATGCAGCTAAACCTTCTAGTCATTTGGTAAATCCACTTAAGAATTTATGTTGATGTGATAGGCTTCCAAGATAAAATAAAAAAATAAAAAATAAAAATAAAAAAAGAAAGGGTTTTCAAAGCCAAAGTCAGAAACCTAATTGGACAAAAAACAAGCTGAATACCTGGCATTTAATGACAAATTGCAGTGAGAATGTCAGAGAAGTAAGACAAAATTAAATGAACTAAGTTACAGGTGGTGACAACTCCTGACTTGGGCGTGAGAATTGGAATTGTTTTTTAGATGACTTTCCGTCCTCTTTTCACTCTTATTTTCCAGTTTGCTAGAACTTCCTACAAAATTTACATAGCAAATTCACTTCAAATTTCAAGTTAAACTTCTCCGAATAGTTGTCCCCATGCTACTCTTTTCATGTCTTATAGTTCCCACTGTGATTTTATTCTCAATGCTGAGCAATTCTCTGCAGATGTTTCCAATTGCTGTTACATGTGGAAATACCTTCATATTAAAACCATCTGAAAAAGCACCAGGTATACTTATAGGATTCTGCATTAAAATTTAAAGCATATATGGTTCAATGATATTTGATGTTCCAATAGTTTTCTGCCTCTGTAATCATCTTTCTTAGGTGTGGTTGTGTTCCCTTGCAAACATCACCTTGTTGTGCTTCTATTTTTACATCCTTATTTTGGTTTACAAGATTTTTTTAATACCACTACTTTTTTCATTGATCACTACTCTTCCCACTCCTTCCTTGCTTTCAGGGGCTTGTGTGCATCTTGCAGAGTTAGCAATGGAGGCTGGTTTGCCCAATGGTGTCCTAAATATTATTCATGGCACCAATGTAAGTTCTGAGTTTGTTGTTGGAACCTTGCTCTCTGATTTCCTTGTTTTAATATCAACACCTGACGGATGATAAGCTGTTTATGCTGGTTCTTGCTTAAATGTTGTATATGGTATTTGTATTGTGGTGAAATCGTTCTCAGACTTTACTCCATTTAAATATATGCTTTTGAAAATAACGTCTCATAGGAGATTAATATATTTTTATTGGGTATAAATGTGCATAACTGATTTTTATTATTTGATTTTGTCATCTTGTAGGACATCATTGATGCAATCTGTGATGATGATGAAATCAAAGCTGTGTCTTATGTTGGTTCAGATGCAGTGAGTTTCTTTTTGGCATATTATCCTATTGATTTTTCAACTATACTATGTGGAACCTATTAAGATATTTATTTTGGCATAAGTGGCCAACATAATGATGCAACATTAGTTGCTCTTGAGACACCTTTTCCTGCCTATATATTGGGGTCAACACCATGGTTTAGCTAATACGGTGTTGTTCCATTGCCATAGTCTGGTGCAGATGATTTTGTAGCAGTTGGCGCCAACAAATAAGGTCTATCTGGTTTGATTACAGCTGTTATCAGGCCTGGGACTCTCTTTTTTCCTTTCTTTTGTGTTGATTGTAGGAAATACTTTCTTGATCCAAAGACATGTACTACTACAAATTATTAGAAAAATGAAGTTACTATGATCTGGTTCAATACACATATTCAGATATTCTCACTACAAAAGCTTAATCATCTTCTCTTGGATTTATTTCTTTTGAATGGATAAGTAATCAGGTGCACCAAGCTGCTTATACCTCTTATGGATGCAATCCGTACTGTGTACTTTTCACCATCAACTTTTGCATATGTAATTGCTTGCGCCTAACCTTAGTCATCTACCTTTTGAAATAATTCTTTTGATGCCTATAGTTTTACTCTTGTTCTTGTATAAATTGTCTACCATAGTTGATTGCCTTCTTGTAGATGTGATGCACTGTGATTTGTTATTCTGAAAGCAATTAACAAAGCATACTCATATTCTTATTTTGACTTCATAACATTGTTTCTCATCAGTAATTGAAGATTTATCCCTGTCCACTTGAGATGTATAACTATTAAGTAGATACTTTTTTCAATAATTGCACGCGCCTACTGCCACTAACAAATTGCAACTATTTGTGTCTCATCAGTAATTAACACATCTCTGGGCATGGTCATTTGGCAATGATGGTAATAAAGAGTGTGCTTACATTCTCATACTTTTCTGTTTCCAGCCTGGGATGTATGTTCATGCAAGGGCCTCTGCCAACAGTAAACGTGTTCAGGTGAAAAATGTTATCAGTTATTCAGTGTCTTTGTGTGCTCTTGCTTGAAAATTCTCTATCGCATTATTTAATTGATCTTTTTACCATTCTCTTCAGATCAATGTTGGTGCCAAGAGTCATGCAGTAGTCATGCCAGATGCAAATATGGATGCTACTTTAAATGCTTTGGTTTCTGCTGGTTTTGGCTCTGCAGTGCAAAGGTGTACTGCAGTCAGCACCATTATTTTTGTTGGAGGCTCGCAGTCTTGGTATGTGCTGCATAAACAATTTGTTTGGTGGTTTTGGTTTATTC
>JACGDI010005790.1:156106-175671 GCA_014898725.1 Jacaranda copaia
CTATTCTTTATAGTTCATCTAGGATATTTATATCCGGCACCACTGCACAGTATTCTGGAATATGCTAGATGTGATTCTCTCAATGATCATTGTGCTTTTTAGCCAACTTATGTGATAAATAGTGCTTATAGGAGTTTGGGGGAAAATACATATTAGTTATGATGGTTTAATTTCCTCAGGGAAGATAAGCTAGTAGAGCGTGCCATGGCACTCAAAGTGGATGTTGGAACTGAACCAGGTGTGGACCTTGGTCCAGTCATCAGTAAGCAGGTGCGCTAATGGATCTACTTTTTGCTTCTTAGTGTTCAACTAACTTTTCAGAGAGTATTAGATACGTTTTGCACTTGTATGGTGAAGTTTGGTATTATCCGCTTCAGCCTTAGTTCTCTAATTATTGCCGTTAGTAATGATGGCAGATGCTCTCTTACCATATGCTATTGGTTCAAAAGTTTAGCTTGCATTTGTGTTTATTATCCATTATCTTCAGGTTAAAGAGAGGATATCCAGGGTGATCCAAACATTTGTTGATAATGGTGCTAGATTAGTTCTTGATGGGAGAAAGATTGTGGTACGTGTTCAGATCTTCCCTACTCTCCCCATTTTCTATGATTCCAGAGTCCTATATGAAAGGTACAACTGCCTATTAAGTTCAGTTAACAGTGTCAAAAATGCTTGGATACTGTCATTAGGTTAAGATTTTGTTCGTATTTTCTTGAATTTATTCTGGAAAGTTGAGTAACCTAAGACCTGTCTAGTTTTCTCCTATATGGTGATTGCACAAGATATATGAATAAACACAGTGCTTGGGGAATATCTGTAAAGGGATCAAAATTTACTTCCCTTCAGTTTGTATTTGCATTGGAGAGTATTCATGTATATGATGCATGCTTATTCATCTTTTTCATCTTCCCCCTAAATGTATTATGCTCTCTCTCTCTCTCTCTCTCTCTCTCTCTCTCTGTGCGTCCGTGTACACAGGCATGCACAGGTCAAACAGTGTAAAACAAACCAGGCACATGGCAAGGAAATGAAAAAAGAGGAATATCTTGATTTAAGTAAAATATATCCATCAATAGCTGTAAGGGGTCAGGACAGGTTGAGTGGTGCTGCAGATGCCGATTATAGTAGTGCTTAGATCTTGATAGGAGATGGTAATTTATTTGCCATTTTCCTCAACGTGTCATTTCATTTGGGATGTATAAATGGTCATTTTACAAATTCCTGTAGAAGTGGAGTAGTGATTTAGGTTATAACTGCTTTATATCTCAAATCGCCGGCAAGTGTCTACTGCTTATGAATGGCAATTTGATTTAACTCGTAGTTTTATGGTTAAAAATATAGGTTCCAAAATATGAGCTGGGAAATTTTGTTGGTCCCACAATCTTAACTGACGTCACTGAAGACATGGATTGTTACAAGGTACTGTTTTTCCTACAGAGAATTCATAGTGCATGCATGCTCTGGAAAGATGAACTTATATGTTGACAAATTTTAATCTTGATATACCCAGGAAGAAATATTGGGTCCAGTTCTTCTTTGCATGCAGGTTTGTCTATAGTATTGTAGTTATTCATATGTTCCAACATAATTTTTAACTGATATTTGCTAAATTCATTAATATACATCTCTTCCTGACCTTTTCATGCTCAGGCTGGAAGCTTAGATGAGGCGATAAGCATTGTTAACAGAAACAAGTATACAGTGTGTTTGGCTACTCATAAGTTTTCACTACTTTATAATGATTGATGTTGACTCAGTTGTTTACCTGGAGCAGACATGGAAATGGAGCTTCCATTTTTACATCCTCCTGTGCTGCTGCAAGGAAATTCCAGATTGAAATTGAATCTGGGCAGGTAAGCATTTCTTCACATGTCTTCAGGCTGCTTTGAGCACTATATTACAACTGTTTTCCTTGGGCTTTCATTTGTCTATTGAGAATTGTTCCTGGCTTTTGAAAATCAATTTTGATTTCATCTGTGGTCCAGTGCTCCCAAGATTTTATGAAAACTATGTTATAATTTGTCGTGTAGTATTCAATTTTGCTATTAATTTTGTCGAATCCAGGTTGGTGTAAATGTGGCTATTCCAGCCCCATTGCCTTTGTTCTCCTTTACTGGCACCAAAGCTTCATTTACTGGAGATATCAATTTTTATGGTAAACACAATGAATAAAAATATTCATCCACACAATCTTCTGATGGCCATCCTAACCGTGTTTTCCCCCCCTAACCGGTAAGAATCGTTCCTGTGTGCTGCAGCTAAAACCGGGCTTCAGTTTTACACCCAGATTAAAACCGTAACTCAGCAGTGGAAGGATTTTGCAAGCAATGGAGCATCATCTTCTGCACTAAATACAGAAGATGCACCAAGCAACAGTGGCGAACCCCATACACTGCAATCCATGGATTTCCCAAGTAACAACGTATCACTAGGGTTGCATTTGAGGGATTTCTCAAATGGTGAAGGGGTATCTCTTCCACTGCATCATGACATTGCTAGTCATGAAGGAGTATCCCTACCGTTGCATTCTAAGGATTTTCCTAGCAGTGATGGGGAATCTCTTGTAGAACAATCACGAGATATTCCAAACAGCGATGGAATATCACCAGGTATTCCAGCATTGGATGGATCCCAGTGGACACTACACTTTTAGCAATAGTTGAAGCTTGTTAATATTTGGTATGGTGATTTCAGTTGTTGGGATTTGGGGTAACCTATTTGAGTCATACTTAATTTGTCCTGTTCTTTTGGTAGTTCTTGTTGATGGATATAAGATTTAGGCCGAGTTGGAAGAAGTTAAATGGGAAAATTAGCTATATAGCTTAGATCCTTTTACTGTATAAATGTGTTGTGTGTATAAACCAACCATATGGTCTCTGTGCATCCCTGTGTTGGGAAGTAAAGAAATCGAAACCTTTTAGCAACAAATGGGTGCTCAGTTGCGTTAATCTATGTTTGGAAAGCTTTAAGTGTTCGTGTTTGTTGTGGGTCCATTTAAATGGTATAGCAGTTGAGTTTAGAATGTCATGAAACAGTTTGATTCTTATTTATTGTTGATATTAAAGGAAAAATACGAGAAGTCAATTCTCAAACGAGATGATCGAGTTG
The DNA here is from genome assembly GCA_014898725.1 of Jacaranda copaia. NCBI lineage: Eukaryota > Viridiplantae > Streptophyta > Magnoliopsida > Lamiales > Bignoniaceae > Jacaranda > Jacaranda copaia. Next base: position 159,215 of record JACGDI010005790.1, read on the forward strand.
GGTGAAGAAGTATTGAATGAAATTTTAGCTCTTAAAAGGTATTTGAGGTCGGCATGGTTGAACATCTTTCTTATTTCTTTCTAATAATCCCTAAACAACGGTTTATTCTCTTTAAAAAATTACTTTTTCCACCCGGAAGTCTATGTTTTGAGGCTAATTGCATCCGTTCTTATGCTAGTGGTGATTTTATTTCCTCAAGCATGTTTGTCCTGTCATCTCCAACGTGGCCGTGTTTAATTTAAAGCGAAGGATTGAACTTCTTTGTTTTGAATAATGTTTTAAATTCCATTGCGTCACGGAAGTCTAAGGCTGTGTTTGTTTGGTTAATATCAGAATAGGTGGATTAAAATGATGAGTAATTTTAAAATGCCAATCTAGTCATTTTCAACTTGTCAATAAAATATTCATATGATAAAGTCACAGCAAATTGGGAGAAACTACTAAAATCTAGATCGACAAGAAATTGGGATTCTATGATGAGGAGCAGCAATTTTCGATATGACATGATAATATGGTATGAATCAGTACGATATTATTGCGTTTTGGTTGATGGTTATTGAGTGTGGTTGATATTGGATCGATTTAATAAATAGCACGAAAATTATGAGTTAATTGAGGTTGAATTTTGGATAACTTGATAAGCACAATAAATCTGCCTACTCGATACAACATAATCAAACCACATCCAAATTTTTAAGAAAAAGGGGAAAAAAAGGTACACATGTAAGCATATTTTTTGTGAATTAATACCTTTATAATTATCCATTGCAGTAACCTCAATCAAAACAAGAGAATGGCAATGAAGAGATATGACTGTAATTAAAAGTTGAAATATGTATGTTTTTTGTATTTTTAATTAATGACTTGATGTTATTTTGAATGTTAACTCTAGATTGATTTTGCAATGAATTAATGATTATTATTTACTACGTAATACTTGATTACTTGGTGCTACTGGGATGGTTTTTGATGATTGAGTGGGAGGAATCGTATTTCTTTGTTAGAATCCAATTTCATGGTTGTTAAAATTGAGTTGTGCTTGAACTTTTAATTTAGTATTGAAATTTTTATATTGTTGATGTTGTATGTGAAATTACATGAAGTCCAATTACCAAATTGTTCCATGAACATAATTTGAGCTACCGGAGTGTGAAAGGTTGATCGTTTTCAAAATTTTGCAATAAATTGGCGTTTCCTAAAATCTTTATGTAATTGATTGTTTTATTAAGATTTATAGTTTGAATACAAAATATTGTAGGTTTTTTAAATGAATTATTAATGAAAAATAATTACAAGTTGAAATGGGATGAGTACGGATTGACATAAAATCTTTCAGATTGGATTCGAGATGAAATTTATTGGGTTTGTACTTTCATATCGGGTGCGAATTGAGTAAAATTTCAAAATATTCCCACTTCAACCCAACACGATACGATTACAACCCAACACAATACGATTGCAACCCCTATCTATAATCATAAAATTTTGAGGTTTCCACTCGTCATTTGAACAATTCTTGATGTTGTCTTCTTATTTTTGAAATTGGATCTTGAATTTGTTTTATTGATTGGCGCATTTGAATTTTTGACGAAACTGTCATTTGTCCAGCTTGGACACTTGAAAAAAGGAAATGAAAAGAAGTAATTCTGGAACTTTTATAAACCAACTCCATATCTCAAGTTTTTATGGTAATAAACAAACGTAGCCTTATTGCCTATGGTAGTTGCGAGGTACATTAGTATAAGATTGTCGGCTCTATGGACATTATTAACCAAGTTAATACAAGCACTAAAATGATCCTGGAAGAATGGATCTTAGGAGAAGACATTAATTTTTTGAAATATTTTATTACCAAATTCTTGATTTTTCCATTCTTGCACAAAATAATAAAATTACCTAGTAGAGAGTTCACAGTCGGATCAATTGGAGCTAAAATCAAAATTTTGATACATATTAATTTGGGAAAAATTTAATTTGATATACCTTTTCAATTTTCATGAAAATGAGATACGTGATTCTATTTGGCATCTGAATTCTATTTATAAAATCTTATCAATATCAAAATATTGCTACATATTCTTTAGTTGATTTTATATACATATTTGTTGTACGTGTTATATTTTGGTTACTCGAATATTTCTAAAACAAATAAGAATAATTTAAAAAATTAGATATTTTGGTTACTTGAATATTACTACATATTCTTATTTGTTTTAGAAATATTCAAGTAACCAAAATATTAAATACTGAATCAAACTATCAAAAAGATTTCATAAAAATTAAGGTAATGTTTGGATATGATTATGTATTTTGGATTATATATTTTGGGAGAATGAATTTTGGGAGTTATGTATTTTAGATTATATAATTTAAGAGAATGAGTTTTGAGAGTGGGGTTGGAAAATATAAAATTTGTATTGCGAAATGTGATGTATGTATGTTTATGTTTGGAAATAATAAGAAAATTATTTTGAAAAATTTTGATATGTTTGTTTATATTTTGGAAGGAGATAATTTCTACTGTAGCAGTTAAATTAATATTTTTTTGTTGAATTTTTGGATTGAAAATAGAATAGAATAATATTTTTTATTATAAAAATAATGATAAAATATTATGACATATATATGTATGCAAATGAGATTTTTGGTTATAAGTTAATTAATTTGAAAAGGCATTTTGGGATCAATACTGATTATTTTCGAAAAAAAAGAAACTATATATTTGATTATATTTGGCTGTTTTAACAAAATGTAACCAAACATGGGCTAAACAAATTGTTCAGCATTCCATATGACATAGCCCCCAACTAATAATTGACATCAGAGCTACTTACTGATGGATAAGATTCCTTTTGTACCCCTTGGAAGCCCTGCACAACAATACAAGAAAATCCAACTCAATCTTGTAATAAATAAATACAAAGAAAATATTAAAATATTAGAGCTGGAGACAATATACAGTCAGAGAGTGGCGCACTGCATTTCACTTCTTTAGCAGAAAACCCAAGATGTTGCAGTTTTCAGTCTGCCGAGGTAATCCGTTCAATCTTTATTTGCAATCTTTTTGTTGTGTGTGAATTTACGGATAGAGATTTTATTTATGGGTCTGGCGATTAGATCAGTTTAAGCAAATGAATTCAGGTTTTTCTATGCATGTGTATGATTCTGGTTAAAGATGATTTAATTGAGTTTTATCTTGAAATCCCTAATCGTGGGTTTGATTTGTTTTCACTTTTATTACGTTTTTCCTGTGCATGTTTTTCTTTATTAATATTTGTTAAATGGTTTTCATGTAGTGAGAAACATGAGGAGGTTGAGTCCTAGGATATTTGGGGTTGTGAATTCTCATTTTTCAACTGCTGCTGAACCATCTTGGAGGCATGGCAACTCGCTGGTGAGTGTTTATGTTTTTCGGGTTTGTTTTGGATTAACTGATGGTTGCTGTTGCCTTCAAATTTTTTCCCCTTACTATAAAACTGAGAATAGAGTATGCAGTGGAAGAAAAGGTTACAGAACATACATCTGAATCTTATAGCATGTGCATGCTTTTGGAAACTTCTGTTAACGTTCTCTTAGTTCAAAAGTACTGACACACTGATCAAGAATGCAACAAATGCATCAAAGTCTAACAAAAAATGAAAAATAAAAAAGAAATATTGGAAAGGAAAAACAGCATTAGAGAGAAGTTAGGATAGAAATGTTCAACTCCCATCTTTTAACAGTTTCAACCCATAGGGGATGTGGTTATCCTGAGCTGGATAATATAGAGGTCCCAAAGTGAAATCATAGAATGGCCTCATTATGATAAAGTAGTAAACTTTCTCGGAGTTGGAAAAAGATGATGATGTATATAGGGAGTTGGGGGGGTTCAGAGACAAAGTATTACATGTCTGTGGAGATAGTCATACAATAGTGTCTGTTTTAGGTTTCAATTGTCTTTTTAATTGCTTATGCCTGTGGTGCTTATATGTCCATGCAGAGGGTTCCAAATCTAATTGGTGGTAGCTTTATAGATTCACGTTCATCTGATTCCATTGATGTCATAAATCCGGTAAGTGAATGAGATGATAAAACGAGAGCATTCATTTGTTTGAGTTGCTAATAGTTGTTTACTATTTGTGAATTTTTTTTTTCTTTTTCTTTTTTCCTCCCTTTACTTGATATTTTGAGCATAGGCAACTCAAGAAGTGGTTTCGCAAGTTCCACTGACAACAAAGGAGGAGTTCAAATCTGCAGTATCCGCAGCAAAAGAGGCCTTCCCATCCTGGCGAAATACACCAATTACAACACGGCAGCGTATCATGTTTAAGCTCCAAGAGCTTATTCGTAAAAACATGGTCAGTGGATTAAATTCTTTCAGCATACTTAATTCTTGTTTCGCATCGGGGTGGTATTGACTAGAAGGATTGGACTCTTCATATAGGATAAGCTTGCTTTGAATATTACCACAGAACAAGGGAAAACGTTGAAGGACGCCCAAGGAGATGTGTTCAGAGGGCTAGGTTAGTGCTGTATGTGTTTTCTTCATTTTCTTACATCTGACAACAGATATTGGTCTGATTGAGTCCTTATTGTTATGGGATTTTTTTGAAGAGGTGGTGGAACATGCATGTGGCATGGCAACCCTACAGATGGGAGAATACGTGTCCAACGTTTCAAATGGAATTGATACCTACAGCATTAGAGAACCACTTGGTGTTTGTGCAGGAATTTGCCCTTTTAACTTCCCTGCAATGATTCCCTTATGGGTATGCTTGTGCTTGTTTTCTTATTTTTATTTCATTTATGTTTCAACACTTCCACGGTTGGTGTTTTTTTAATGGAAGTGTTTTCATGAAAACAATCCTTGGATAAGAATTCTTCTCTTTCTTATATCATGTGGCAGATGTTTCCTGTTGCAGTCACATGTGGAAATACCTTTGTTCTAAAGCCATCTGAAAAGGATCCAGGTGAGTTTTGCTTAAAAATTCTGGTTTATTTGTTCGTAGTGCTTAAATTAGTTCAGTAAGTGGTGAGTCTATTCCAATGATTACTGACCTGTCCATTTATTAAAAAAAATCAATATTTCCCTTACATCTGAGCGATAGTGGTCAGAACCATGCGCAACTGGCTTCTCAGGCATTTGTCCATATCAATTTATCAAGATGTGAATTCATTGTGCTAACCTCTGAATAGATTTTTTATTTTATTTTTTATAAACAAATAAAAATAAGATACTTAATTTCATTTAAGTTTAACCTTGTTGATTTTCTATCTAATTCTGATTACTTTCTGTGTTAGCCTTTTCTATCACTAAGAGATCATTAAATATATTTGTGTCTATAAAAATGGTTTTCTGTCCCTTCAGTCTAAAAGTGTTTCTTGCATTATGCAGGGGACAATGTTGTTGTTTAGTGCTTGGTTGGTTCTAATTTATTTTTTCTGTGTTTTTCCTTTTCTGTTTTCAGGGGCTTCAATGATTCTTGCAGAGTTGGCAATGGAGGCTGGTTTGCCCAATGGTGTCCTGAATATTGTCCATGGCACCAATGTATGCTCTGGGATCCAAAGTTTTCTCTAGTTTTTTTTTTCCCCCTCTTGGATCAAATCAGAAAAAACAATGTCTGGCCAATCAAAGAAATACAACTCTAAGTCTGTATCTGACAAATTTCTTCATTGTTCTCTTTCTTGCAGGACATTGTCAATGCTATATGTGATGATGACGATATCAGAGCTGTATCATTTGTTGGTTCAAATACAGTTAGTATCTAGTCTACTGTTCCTTCTGTTTCACATTGAGTGTCTTGGTAGACCTTCCACTGAATTTCTCATTCAGGTGATAATAATTTCATGATAGAAAATCTATCTATTTTTAATGGAAAAATTAACATAATAGTGGAATATTTATATTCTGTCTTCAATATCAATATATTTTGCCCTGATATACCATCAGTTTCCCCCACAAAAATTAATTATGCCAATTAATTTAGGGTGTATGAAACTAGATTGTATCAGTCATGATAATTAACAAATTGAAGGTTTATTCTCAAGAAGCAATTCTTAAAAATTCTTGTTTTCAGGCATAAATCTTACAACCATCAGACATGAGAGTTGCACTAAACGAATGCGTGCTTATTGGCACATCTAGTAAACCCTGTTTGGTAATGGGCATGGTGAGCTATGTAAGCATTGTATTGCTAGGCCTATTTACACTTCCTCTTCCGAATTTCTACACCTCATTCATCAAAATTTTTTGTGTTGAACTCTCTCTCTCTCTCTCTCTCTCTCTCTCTCTCTCTCTCTCACACACACACACACACACACACACATATGCAAGCATGCACATGCACGTGTGGGCACACGCATTTGCCAGGTTACCTGCCTGTTTGCATGTAGTTAGTTAGTTCCCTCTTTCAAGAGTGCAGCATAAGTTTTCTCTTCATGACTAATTATAAAAAAGCAAGACACGCAATTGCACAGAGCACCTTGTTGTTATGAATAGCACTTATAAACACACCATCCTGTCAGAGATTTGGCAAGGTCTATTAATGAAAGCTTGTTTGAGCTCAGTTTACTACACATGACGTCCAAGCTTGAACAATTTTTATAATTAACTTGATAAGTTACAAATTGAGGTGCTCATTTTTTTTCTCATTTTTAAGGCTGGGATGCATATATACTCAAGAGCATCAGCTAGTGGAAAACGTGTTCAGGTCAGTATGATTGATCTACTCTTGAGTATCATGATTGTGTTTTCCTCATGTGTGGATATATATTTGTATCAAATGGTTTTTAAATGTGGCCTAAATATTGACTGCTCAACTGACGAAACAAATTCAGTCCAATATGGGAGCAAAGAACCATGGGATTGTGATGCCTGATGCAAACGGGGATGCAACTTTAAATGCTTTAGTTGCAGCTGGTTTTGGTGCTGCTGGACAAAGATGCATGGCACTTAGCACAGTGGTGTTTGTTGGAGACTCAAAATTATGGTATTGCCGTCTGTTGTATACCATGCTTGCTTTCAGTTTCATCCTCTTCCAGTTCACAATTGCATCAGAAATTACTAACTTGGTTCTCACAAAGGCGGGATATATGATGAACAATGTGCTTTTTCAAATGTTGCTTCAAATCCTTTTAATAATGATATGCTACATGAGTTTTTTTCCTTCATCTACTATCTTGTTTTATGGGAAAAATGTTATATTCAAAAGATATGTGACATTGTCCATTCTTTTTAGCAATGGGCCAGTTTCTGATGCATACTAACCCCTTAATCGTTGTAGGGAAGAAAAGCTAGTGCAGCGTGCCAAAGCTCTTAAGGTAAACACTGGAACAGATCCTGAGGCAGACCTCGGTCCAGTCATTAGTAAGCAGGTTAGTGCAGAGCCCATTCAAACTGCATCAATGAATATCTCCATCAGGAGTTCTTTCCACTGATTAGCTCTTGGAAACTGTGTATGTTCCTTATTCTTGGGGCTGTATCCTTTTTCATTTCTCTAAGCACCTGTCTGTATGTATAGGCAAAGGAAAGGATATGCAAATTGGTCCAGAGTGGGGTTGAAAGTGGAGCCAGACTATTGCTTGATGGAAGATCTATAAAGGTACTTGTATTATTATCTTCTAGGAATTGAATATCTAAAGCTTTTGGCCAGCTTCTTAAATGAGATACATAGCTGTTTGCAGTTCTTTTCTATAATTGTACTTCCCATTAGAGCTTGAAGGCCCGATAAAGAAAAATGCCTATAAAGTAATTTGAATTGGAAAATTAAAGGAGATGGGTAGGTACTGGGCCCTTTTTGCCTCGCCTACTCCACTAAATACAAGCTACCAAGGAACAAACAGCCAGAGGAGAGGGAGTGTGGCTTGAGAAGTGCAAAATGAAGAGACCTTAATTCTAATTGAAAATAATGAATACACGGCTAGGTGGTCTTCTCCTTACTGAGTACTTTCGTTGGACACTAAGCCTCCATCTGGATCTAGGATTTAGTGAAAGAAAGTGAAAATGAAAAGTGAAAATCATTGAAAAGTAAGTTCCAACTCATTTTAATTCCTCTTAGACCAAATAAGTGTCAGGTTGAATTTTTTTGTGGATATGAGTACTATAGAAGATGGGGTGAATTCAATGCATAAACTAATAAAAAGCTCTCCTGTTGAAGTCAACTGATTTTTCTATGCCCATGTTGATCTTGAAAGTGTCAAGATCTTGTTTCAAACTGATGTGTAGGGCCAATGCAGGTAATACTAATTGAATCTTCCTAGCAACACTTTGAAGTATGCGTGTCATATCACTGGAGTAATCCTTTAGATCCGGGCATTAGTGTTTGTGGAAAGAATTTTAAAACTATTCTGCCATAATTTCTTGTGAGGAAATGAATTACTATAGGAAAAGGAACGAAAGTTGTTTGATGAACCTACATGCATTCCTGGGGAAAAATAACTTGATTCATGGAAACCTGTGCTACTATGTAATTTGTTTAAATATTGTATGCATGTTCGTCAAAGTATGCATACTTTTAAGTGATTCTGTAGGATAAGACTAACAACCTACTGTTGACTTCATTAATGACTTGTAGGTTCCAGGATACGAGCAAGGTAACTTTGTAGGTCCCACCATCTTAGCTGATGTCACGGCTGACATGGAATGTTATATGGTATTAATCTTCATTTTCTTGAAAGGTTTATCTTGAATCTTTTGTATGGATTATATTTAATTCCTAACTGTGGGTTTCCAGGAGGAGGTCTTCGGCCCTGTCCTCATTTGCATGCAGGTATATTAATAATTAACAATCCCATTTTTATGCATAGCATGGGTTCTTGTGCAAAGTATTATTATCTGATTCCTCTCTCAGGCTGAAAGTTTGGAAGAGGCCATAAACATAGTCAACCGAAACAAGTATTTCCTCGTTTCTTGTTCTAATCAAATTATCGCATTTTCCTCTTTCTTCAATTTTAAACAAAATCCACATTTTCTAGTATAGAGATGTCATGTATTCTATTATCAAAATTCTGTAGATATGGGAATGGCGCATCTATATTTACATCGTCTGGAATAGCTGCAAGAAAATTTCAAACTGAAATAGAGGCAGGCCAGGTACCAAGTTGTTCTTTCTGGAAACAAGAATCCTTATCCACCTCTGATTTTTCCTTAAACCTTTGTAAGTTCCGTTTTCTGACCTGAGCTTTCGTATCTCAGGTCGGCATCAATGTTCCTATCCCTGTTCCTTTACCCTTCTTCTCTTTTACTGGCTCCAAGGCTTCTTTTGCTGGGGATCTCAATTTCTATGGTAAACCATACTCCCGTTATAATAACTCTGGCTTTTAAATACTTAATGTCAAGTATTTTCTCCATGCAAGAAAACACTTGGTAATGTATATTTATAAATTATGTGTTTTGAATTATATATTTTGAGAGAATGAATTTTGGGAGTGGGGTTGGAGAGTGTGAAATTTATATTGGGAAATGTGATGTACGTTTGTTTATGATTTGGGAATAGTAAGAAAATTATTTTGAAAAATTTTGATATGTTTATTTATGTTTTGGGAGGAGAAATTATACTATAGCAATCAAATTAATGTTTTTTTGTTGGGTTTTGAGAGTATAAATGGATTTTAGTAGTATTTTTTATTATGATATAGTAATATATTGCGATATATAAATATATGTATATGTAATTAATAATAATTGTGATGTAAAGAATATGAAGTTTTTGGTTATTTGCCAGTTAAATTGCAAGGACAATCTGACCATTTTAGGAACTCATTTTGGGAGAAAAAAAAGGCACATGTTTGGTTACATTCTCTCTAAACAAAATTGTTCTGGAAAAATATAACCAAACATAGCCCTTACTTCTTCACTAATTTGTACATTTAAACCATATATACATGTAAATGCCTGATATTGCTTCACTTATGGGTTGACTGCAGGCAAAGCTGGAGTTAAATTCTACACGCAGATCAAAACAGTAACTCAACAATGGAAGGATTTACCAAGTGGGGCTGGAGTTTCTCTAGCAATGCCGACTTCCCAGAAGTCATAATGGAAAAAATGCTGAATGTGCTTTCCTATCATAACTTGGCCTGATGATATGTAGACCTCTAATAGAGTGGTTCTCTCTATGAACAGGATAAATTTAGAATGCATTAAAGGTAATTCTGAAAATTCTGCCCGAGGATGTTCTCTTAATCTTGTTGGGGTTTTGAACTAGTTGGTTTTACCAACTCGTGAAGGTTCACTTCTAATTAGAATCATATCCCTTCCAGCTATTTTATCACATGGCGTATTTTGAGAATTTTTGCCTTATTTCACTAGTCGTTGAAGAAATTATCTAATATCTTATCTTTAAAATGAAATATCTATCAGTTTAGGTTCATGCCAATGCAGAATATCAGAGCAGTTGAATCGAAGTAACAGAAGTATTGGGATCAATCATGAGTCCTGTCTTTATTGTCTGATTATGAAATGGCATCTAGTAGATATGTATATATAAATATATATTATTTATTTGTTATTAATTATTTATTGAAAAAAACTCCCTTACTTGCCATTATAAGTTTATTACGTGCGATACATGTTGTCGAAACGAACCAATATCCTAGAAATTTACACACACAAACATATTGAATCTGTACTTTTTAAGAGCTTCAAAGTAAATATTCCACTCTGCTGCTTCTAATTGTATATAAGCCACAAGAAGCCTATTAGAGGGGTGGATGGATATCCATTATCCGGTGCTTACAACTACTCAAAACACACATTAGTTTCCCAAGCGCAGTAGTAAAATGAACCCCTGACTCTGTTTAATCGTTCAGAGTTCAACATTTCAAAAACTAAGTAGGTTTAGGAAACCACACCTGCAGCTGCCATTTTCAACATGTTTTCAATATTGGACGCGTGCCGCTTCCCTTTTAGGTGAGAGGCAAGATCAACATCGCTAAGCAACTTCACATTACACACATTACACCAAAAATTATATTGCTGATTGGCAGCACCACCGCCCTGCTTTTGATGATCACTGGGAGTTTTCTTGGGAGATTGTTGTTTGGATCCTTCCCCTGCTTTACTCTTAACTGCCTCCGGGTTGCCCTGATTTGATGTACTTGAGGATCCTGCACCTTCTGCTTGGAGCTTGCTTGTTTTCAGGGACTCACAGTTGGATCTGTGTTTACTCCCCCGAAGATGGTCGTTTAACATCTTCTCGCTTGTGGCTTTCACCTGGCATAAATCACAGATCCATTCTTGCTGAATTTTCTTCTGGGGAGGGACCTCATGGGGTCTGTTTTCTGAATTTGGTTCTGGTTGAATTTTCTTCTGGGGAGGGACCCCCGGGCTTCTGTTTTCTGCAGTTGATTCTGGTTGTGTCAGCTCTTTAATGTCAGCAGCTGTATCGTTTTCCTTCTGAGCCCAGGCAGCTTCTGGTTGTGTCATCTCTTTAGCCTCAGCAGCTACATCTTTTACCTTCGGAACCAAAGCTGCAGTAGCTGAGGGTGCATTCCGCACCTGCACCTGCATTTGCAGAGAGAAATAGAGTGAACATCCTTGCTCAAAAGTTGAACTTCTGTCCCACTTAGAACGGTAAAAAAGTTCTACAAGAAAACAAAAATAATGAGATCAACCAAGAAGGGGTAAAGGGGAGGTGGAGAAATCATGCATGCTAATGAAGAAGATGAACTTGTTCTATAGAAGATGCAGCAATGTGTGGCATGAAAGAAAATTTGAAATATTTCTTTCCAAAAACACCAAAACAGAAGGAAATATAAGAGAATTGCTTCACAAATGATCACAGCTGCTGCTCAGTATTTCATAAAGAGCTGAAGAATTATATCAATAATAAATAGCAGCAACTTGTAATTCAGTAAAACAACTGGCTAAATGAGCTTCATTATAATAAGTTTGTAGGACAGAGAACATCTAAGAACTCTCACCCCTTTGGCCTCAGTTGATGTACACTTCTCTGTAGCTTCTAACATTTCATTAGCTGTCTGAGCAGCATCAGGTTCTTCCAGCTATAAAAAAGAAACTACATTAAGTTCAATACAGAATAAAAAATTTTCTTCTTCTCTTGTTCTACAACTTTGGTATCTCTCTGAGAACTATCAGGTTCTTTGCAATCCCGCTGAATCAATAGGCAAACATACTGCTCACTAATATATATCTTTATATATCAAAAAGAAAAGCACGATCATGTTTTTTTTTGCATAATCCACTTGTTGATGTTGTTAATTTATTCCAAGCTGTATCATATTGCTAACCTTGCTTGAAATAAGCTTTTCCAAAGCCTCAGATCCATGCTTGTCAATATATTTCTCTGCTATATCCAGAAATGTTTCTGTCTTACGAGGCTGCTCCTCTTTTGGCTTGTAAAACTTGTAGATAACTGCTTCTAGATCCACACTTAAGCATGGACGTATAAGACTTTCATAGGCAAGAAGTGCACCATCAAATTGAGGCATCACTAACCACAAGGTAAGCATAAATTTTATGGTAGACCAGCACGGTATCCTGTCAAACAAATGAAAGCATATAAAGTTCATCAATAATGTAGAGGAAATTTGTGTTTTCGAGGCTTCCAGTCCCAGTTGATCATCATGAATACATAAAAGAACTCCCTTGATTCCATATCTATATATAGCGTCTAAGAAATACAGTTGGAGGCAAGCAAAAAAGAATGGAAGACACTCCACTTGATTACCATAAAGTATAAACCAAGATCCAACAAGTATTACAGGTCTAATACACAAAAATTTGCGCCTTAGACATTAAGTCCTGACATTTCAGTTGGAAGTAATCAACGAGACACAAAGATTGTGCTCCGAGGAGAAGATGAAAGGAGAGGGAGGTGGGGGGAAGAGAAAAAGAATCCTCTCCACACCAGAACAAAACTATGAATGCCAAGGAGATAACTATGAAAAGTAGGCTAATGCTTCATTAACAATCAACAGAAGTAAACTTACCACTCAACGATTTTCCCAAAAGCAAATTCAAATAGATAAATTAGAGAAAAAAGGGTCCAATATGTGACCAACTTTCTCATATGATGTTTTGAACCAGTCTCAATTGCTCTGATGGAAGCAAACCTGAAAAAAATAAGTAATAATAAGCACAAAATAATGGATTCCTGCTTTCATTTTAAGTTATCACTCAGCATTTAATCATCCCAACCGGGCCAGCCCACTCAAAACTTCTGAAATGTAGCATATTCATAGAAAACTCTGCTTTTTCTGCCATAAACAGAGGGTGGGAAGAACTTACATAGGGTATCCCAGAGCAACCAAAGGCCTGCAACAAATGTTAAGAGCAAAACAAAGAACCAAAAGGAAAAAGATTATTATAAGAGTATTATCAGCAGAAATACGTGCGTGCGTGCGTACGTACGTACGTATGTATGCACGTACGTAGCCCAGGAGCAAAAACCTCAAAAGAAACATAGAAAGAAAGAAGATGAGGAAAACAACGATCAGCGGTAAAGATATGAAAATACACAAACACACATTCATATACAACCTAAATCATTACTCAAGAACAATAGGAAAAAAAGGGGTAAAAGTAGCAGAAATGAAGAACATGTGAACTGCGGGAAAAAGATACCAGGCAAGAAAATCGATGCATATTCCCATGAATCCCATCTGGATCTTGAGTTTTTTGTTTTCTGATTCTGAGATCTTCTCAAGTTTTTCTTTTGCAGAATGCGATCAGACTTCGAGGGAAAGGAAGAAGGGAGGAGCTAAATTTGCACGCAGAAAGAAGAAAAAAGAAAGACTTTGACCTGTGCTCTACTCTTCCGACACAGGCTTTAATATGGAGTATTTGGTAAAGTGGGAATTTAAAAAGTAATTTAATTAATATCAGTACTTATATAGCATTGGTTTATAAGTAGAAAATTGCCATTTTTTTTAAGTTTAAAATTGGACTTTAATATAATTATTCATAAAGTTACGAGTTTATTTTATTTAAAGTCTATGTTAAAATTGTAGTAACAATAATAATGTTAATGACAACGTTAATGTTAGTACCAAACAAAAGTTCTATTCTACAAGAAATACCTTAATAGTTTTAACTTTATATTAATCTATTTGTAATAATAATGATGAGAACCATATTTGAAATATTAGTGGAATTTTTTCTATACTCCAATATGCATTTATGATTTTTTTTTTTTTAATTTAAACCCTGAATTTTATATGTAAATGTGAGAGTAATATTATGTAACTAATTAATCAGTAGTCTTTAACATATTATTAAAATACTTTCTACATTATTACTATGATCAACTCAAATTTTGAACGGACAAAACTACAGATAATTCTAAACAAATTAGTTTGATTTGAGGTTGAGCATGAAATTTATAAAACAAGCTCCTTTAAAAAGTTTAGAAAGCTAAATTTAAGTTTGACTCTTTTGACTCAATTTATTTTTCACTTGAGAAAATTAAATCAAATATATTTTGATATTTTGGCCCGAATTTACAGCTTAATTTGTAAGATATATACATATATGTGTGTAAACTAGCTTCATATTATAATTGTACGTATGTAGAAAATCATATAAAATCTTATTTTTTTACTTCATTAAATAGATTAAAAAAGTATTAATTTAGCATTTAAAGTTTTTAAAACAGAAACAAATATATTATTTAACTTTGAAAAGTTTCTAACCATTGTTTAAAACAAAACATACATATCACATTTTTGTAAATCACACCCCCAAAATTTATTTTCTCAAAACACTTCAAAATAAAATCCAACAACGTCCTAACTTTTCTTTCTATAAGCGAACCCTTGCACATCTTTATCATCAACTTTGGAAAGCCAGACATTTGTTATCTTGAAGATTAATCCGTTGAATCCAATCAACTACTGTTAGTGCATTTATTTTTCATCAAATATTTGGAAGTACGACAAAAAAGCGAAGAATTAAGATTTAAGACACAACATATGATGTTGTTTTAAGAAAAAAATAATATTATCTTTTTTTTTATGTGAGAGATTTTAAGTTTAAATTTGACAGGATTCCTTTATGCCCCTTATTTGCATTTGCAATTTGTAATTCAATTTACTTTATTTAATAATAGAATAATATTGATTTGTTAGAATAATATTTACTTGTTAAAAGGACAACAATCCATTTGGTTGTATTTTTATTTTCATTATTTTCAAAATATTGGAAAGTGGTTAGTGGAAATAAGTTGAAAATAAATTTGTATTTAGATGAATCGTTGAAAAAGTAAAGATTATATTGAATTTAATAGGTTGTAAGTAGATAGAAATAAAAATAATGGAGAGAGAGAGAGAGAGAGATTATAAATTATTACGAGAAGATATACAGATTATTGGATAATGAGTTTTGAAAATGAAAGTACTATCTTATGAAAATAGGTAAAAAATGAAGTGTTTCATTTTTGGAATAATAAAAAATGTGAAAAAGACATTTGAAAATGCAACTAAATGGACGCTAAAAAATTCATCATTTATAATATTTTTTCAAAATAAATAAATAAATAAATTTTTTGTGTGTCGGCGTAAATTAGAAATTAATTGAATTGAAAATTAGTCGTCTACAGAAACACGACGAAATTTTGTACTCTCAAATTTAATCATTAAGGCATAGGTGGCCATGGGAAATCCTTTTCAAGAAAGTATTGTCATTTTCATCCAAATAATCAGCAAAATGTTTTTACATTAGATTTTAGAGAAAATTTAATTTAACACCCCCCACCCCCCCGCAAGAAATAAGGTTGTCATAATTTATCACCTGCAGGAAAAAAAGTTAAAAAAATTACTTGTAATTTTTAAAATTAAGAGAAAAACCTCATTATGGGCATTAGTGTATCTCACGTGCGCCCACATGTGATTATGTAAAAAAAATTATTATACTCATAATTATCAACCGTTGAAATATTTCTTAAAAAACCAATGGTCAAGATTGAATATTATTTATTAAAAAAATATAAAAATAAATTTATTTATAAATATATAAGGGCAACTTAATTAAAATGGATAATTGCATTAAACCTCCCAACCTATGACCCTTGTTACACATTGCTCTTCAACCATTGTTAATATGCAATTTTACTCTCTGAACTAATGAAAATGTTCATCAACACTACATTTGTACTGTTTTAGTGGAATGTAATCAATGAGCATTGAAAATATAGGTTGAAGGCAATGGAATATTTTTGTTAGATTCCACCGGAATAGTATAAAATGTGGTGTTGGCAAACATTTTAATTAGTTCAGAGGATGAAATTGCACATTTTAATTAGTTTAGGAGATAAAATTGCACATCAACAACGGTTATGTGGTAATGTGTAATGAGGGCCATAGGTTGGGGGGTTTAATGTAATTAAGCCTAATTAAAAATACCCAAAATAACTTTCCATTTGGTGTTCAATCCCCACCAAAACATTTCTTATTTTCAACTCTCCATGTGAAATTTGATTTTAGCTTCAGTCTCTAGCTACTTAAAATGATAGAAATGGCCT
>JACGDI010005790.1:182854-223962 GCA_014898725.1 Jacaranda copaia
AAAGCCTTAGATCTATGCACTTCAATATATTTCTCTGTTATATCCAGAAAAGTTTCTGTCTTGTGAGGTTCCTCTTCTTTTGGCTTATAAAACTTGTAAACAACTGCTTCTCGATACACACTCAAGCATGGACGTATAAGACTTTTGTAGGCAATACTTGCACCATCAAATCGAGGCAGCACTAACCATAAGGTAAGCATAAATTTTGTGGCAGACCAGCACGGTATCCTGTCAAACAAATGAAAGCATATAAACTTCATCAATAATGTAAAAGAAATGTGGGTCACCAAGGCTTCCATCCCAGTTAATCATCATGAATACATAAAAGAACTTCCATGATTTCATATCTGTACAAAGTGATCTAGAAAATACAGTTGGAGGCAAGCAAAAAAGAATGAAAGACACTCCACTTGATTACTATAAACCAAGATCCAACAAGTATTACATGTCGAATAGCCAAGAAGTTGCGCCTTAGACATTAAGTTCTGACATTTTAGTTGGAAGTAATCAAAGAGACACAAATATCATGCTCCAAGAAGAAGAGGAAGAAAGGGAAGGAGGAGAAGAAGAAAGGGGGGAAGAGAGAAAAAGAATCATCTCCGCACCAGAACAAAACTATGAATGCCTAGAAGAAAGCTATTAAAAATAGGCTCTAGCTTCATAAACAATCCAATAGCAGTAAACTCACCACTCAATGATTTTCCCAAAAGCAAACTCAAATAGAGAAAGTAAAGAAAAAAGGGTCCAATATGTGACCAGCTTCCTCAAATGATGTTTTGAACCAGTCTCAATAGCTCTGATGGAAGCAAACCTGAAAAAATAAGTAATAATAAGCACTAATTAATGGATACCTGTTTTCATTCTTAATTACTACTCAACATTTAATCATCCCATCTGGGGCCAACTCACTCAAAACTTGTGAAATGTAGCATATTCATAGAAAACTGTACTTTTCTGCCATCAACAGAGAGTGGGAAGAACTTACATAGGGTAGCCCAGAGCAATCACAGGCCTGCAACAAATATTAAGAGCAAAACAAAGAACCAAAAGGAAAAAGATTATTATAAGAGTATTATCCGCAGAAATACCAGCATACGTACGTATGTATGCACGTGCGTATCCCAGGAGCAAAAACCCCAAAAGAAACACGGAAAGAAAGAAGATGAGGAAAACAATGATAAGAGATAAAGATATGAAAATACACACACACACATATATATATACAACCTGAATTATTACTCAAGAACAGGAGGAAAAAAGAGGTGAAAGTAGCAGAAATGAAGAACATGTGAAGTGCAGGAAAAAGATACCAGGCAAGAAAATCGATGCATATTCCCATGAAACCCATCTCGATTTCGAGTTTGGTAATTTCAGATTATGAGATCTTCTCAAGTTTTTCTTTTGCAGAATGATTAGAGACTTCGAGGGAAAGGAAGAAGAGAGGAGCGCAATTTGCACGTAGAAAGAATAAAAAAGAAAAACCTTTTGACCTGTGCTCTACTCCCCCACGCAGTCTTTAACATAAAGCATTTGGTAAAGTAGGAATTTTAGAAGTAATTTAATTAATATCAGTACTTATATAGTACTGGTTATACGCAGAAAATTGCCATTTTTTTAAGTTTAAAATTGGAGTTTAATATAATTATTCATAAATTTACGAGTTTATTTTATTTATAGTATATGTTAAAATTGTAGTAACAATAATAATGTTAATGACAACATTAATTTTAGTACCAAACAATAATTCCATACTATAAGAAATACCTATTTGCAATAATGACGATGAGAATCATATTTAAAATATTAGTGGATTTTTTTATACACAAATCTGCATCTATGATTTTTGGAATTTAAACTCTGATTTTCACATACAAATGAGAGGGTAATATTATATAATTAATTAATCACTAATCTTTAACATGTTATTAAAATACTTTCTGTAGTATTACTATGATTAAGCTCAAAATTTGAACAGACAAAACTACAAATAATTCTAAACAAACTAATTTGATTTGAGGTTGAGCATGAAATTTGTAAAACAAGTTCCTTTAAAAAGTAAAAAGCTTACGCTATGTTTGGTTGTGAATTGGAGTATTTTTATCAATGATTTTTATAAAGTGGGATTGGAGAATATGATAATTGTTTGTTTGTATATTGGGTGATGGCTGGATAATATTTTAAAAGAAAATTATTTGTTTGATTGTATTTTGAAAAATGATAATATGTCATATTAATAACTTTTTTATTAGGTTGGTAAGGTAAAATTAATATTTTAAAATTATTTATGCATGTGTATATATAGATTGAGTAGGAGGAGACAAAAAATAATAGGGCTAGACTTTATGGAATGAGTAGGAAATAAATTGGGAGGCTATTTTGGGGCCTCATAGGTGTATTTTAAGAGTGAGATTGGAGAATGTTATGATTTGTTTGTTTATTTAGAAAATTAGGAAATAAATTGGCAATTTGTAACCAAATATAACCTTAGTTTAAGCTTGACTCATTTGACTCAATTCATTTTTCACTCGATAAAATTAAATCATTTTTTTTTATTTTTGGCCCAAAATTTATAGACTTAATATGTAGATGTATACATATATACATATATATGTGTATATTATCCTCATATTATAACTGTACAGATGTAGAATAATCATATAAAATCTTATTTTTATTTCATTAAATAGATTTAAAAAAGGTATAATTTATTATTTTTCAAAACAAAAACAAACATATTATTTTACTTTAAAAAATGTCAAACCACTTTTTAAAACAAAAAATATACGACATTTTTCTAAATCACATTCTCAAAATTCATTTTCACAAAATGTTCAAAATAAAATCTAAAAATGTCCCATTTTTTTACTTTCTGTAAGCCAATCCTTGAACATCTTTGATATGGAATAGTCCAACAAACTATCGACCTCATAGAAGGCCCCTAGACCTACTTAACATGTGCAGCTCAATAGCGCTTCTGGACTCAGTTGGGCCAAATCACTCGATCATAATCACCTTGTCAAATGGATTGTTTTTGACCGTACCTAATAGGAGGCTTCAAATCGCTTTGTCTGTTCAACCATCCCTTTGGTCAACTACCTTATCCATTTAATGATTGTTGATCAGAGCGCTCACTCCAGCAATGATTCATATCTTTGCTACATTTAATGCTCTAGCAAGTGGCGTGTCTCTGCATTAATGACGCATGCCACTCAAAACAGTCTCTGCCACCAACCCGGGCAGAGAGGCATTTACCCAGAGTACTATTTACCCTAGAAAGCAGAATATGATGTCACTTGTAATAGTATCGGGATTGAAAATAATCAATAACCCCCAAGTAAGGATAAGGGCTTTCTATACTTGATAGGGGCATTTTAAACATATCATCAACTAAGAGAAAGCCATAAATATTTCACTGCTAGCCACATTCCAAGTAATGCCATATGCACTATACGCTCTTACACTTTTGCTCGATTATCTTATTTTGACCAGAACTAACTTGAGCGTCGGAGTACTTTCATCGAGGACATCTCGGCTAGTTTAATATTTGCTATTGGTTTGCAAATCTCAGACCTCAAAAAATATCATTATTGGATCATTTAACCTCCTCGATCGAATCAGTCCAAACACAACCCTTTTCATTAATTTAGACATTCAACCTCATCAATCTTTGTCATCTACCTTTACTTTGGAAAGCCACACATTTGTTATCTTGAAGATTAATCAGTTGAATCCAATCAACTAATGTTAATGCATTCATTTTTCATCAAAATTTTGGAATTACGACAAAAAAGTGAAGAATTAAGACATAACATATAATGTTGTTTTAAGAAAAAATAATGTAGTCTCCCTTATTACGTGAAATATTTCTAGTTCGAACCTGAATGGATTCTTTTATGCACCTTATGTACATCTACAGTTTGCACTTCAATTTACTTGATTTGAAAATAGAATGATATTGAGTTGTTGGGATAATTTTACTTGTTGAAAGGATAACAACCCATTTAGTTTTATTTTCATTTTCAGTATTCATTTTCATCATTTTCAAAATATTGAAAAGTAGTTGGTGGAGATGAGTTGAAAATGAATTTGTATTTGGATGAATCGTTAGAAAAGTAATGATTATATTAGCTTTAGTAAGTTGTAGGTGGAGAAAAATAGAAATAATATAATATAGAAAGAAGATATATAGGTTATTGGAAAATGTGTTTTGAAAATGAAAATAAAAATGATGTTGGTGAAAATGAATAAAAAGTTATGTGTTTTATTTTTGGAATAGTGGAAATGTGAAAAGTGATGAACAAGGATTATTATAAGACCAAAATAACCCTAATATTAACCAAAATCCCAAAATAATGCTAGGTTCTGAGTCTTTTTATATGGGTCAATCCAACCACCCGATCAGGACCCATGCATCCGGAAGATCTCAACCTTCAAAGATGGCCACCTGTACGCTCAAATAGCTTGAAACCTAGACTCTACAGAATCAAGACAACTAAACCCTCCACTATAAATATACCCTCATTTATTACTATAAGGATTAATTAATGAGATCAAACACCCACCTTTATACTAAACTTTCCTACCTAATGACCTATATTTTTTAACCAAACTTGACCTATTAATCCACAACCAAACTTGACCTATTAATCCAGAAAACACTCACCCAAGCTCTCATCATTAGTCGACCTCTTGACCATCGACAAATATACTGATTGTCATTTCTTGCGAAATCAGTAGGCGCCGTCCGTGGAAAATTAGATTGAGTGTTTTGAGTCCAGGGTTAGTTTAGGTCATGGCAGCAACACTTAGTAAGAACATGGAGATGCCAAAGATTCGAGCCAATTTACCTTTGTTGTAGCACACACCTCCCACAACCCAACCAGAACCAATTATAGGAATAACACAATTAGAATTGCAAACTCTGATTGAAGCAATAACCAATGGAGTCGTTAATGGAAGGTTAGCAAGCTTTGCGGTGGCATCGCAGCTCCTTTCAAGAAGGTTGTTCTATGAGGAACCTCCTGTCTTATATAGGGGAATAAAGGTGCTGAGGAGTAGTGGAGACTCTAAAGAGAAAAAAAGCTACTCGAGGCATATAGATAAGGAAGCCACGAGCATGCAGGCAAATAGGGGGATAAGGTCAGATGAAAGGTACTCTAGGAGCAAGGTCCCCATCGAGGTTCAAGAAATCAATGACCAGGTGGAGCAGTTAAGTAGGAGATTGCAAGAGATCAAGAAAAGAGAGCACGAGGGATCTACTCTGCAAAAGTGAGGCTCTCCCTTTGGTGTGGAGATCTTGAGGAAAACAGTACCAGTGGGATTCAAAGTACCAAAACTTCCAAGGTATGAAGGAAATTTGACCTATAAGAACACTTGACAACATTTGTGCATATGATGCAGTTGAACGAGTTATTAGATGCAATTAATTGTAGGGTGTTCATCACTACTCTTTATAGTAGAGCACAAAAGTGGTTTACCTCATTGGTATCAGGAACTATAATGGCGTACGACCATCCACATAGGAAGTTCTTATATCACTTTGCTAGCAATACGAAATCTAAGAGACCAGCCACGTACTTCTTTACCATAAGGCAAAAAGAAGATAAAACTTTGAGGGCATTTATGAGCTGATTCAATAAGGAGGTCTTAGAGGTTCCCAACCTCAATGTGGACATGATGGTTAGTATCTTAATTCATGGCCTCAAAAAGGGCCTGTTAGCGTCGACTTTGGCCAGGGAACCACCTCCTGATGTGGAAACTCTCATGGAGATAGCGGAGAGGTACGTGCATGAGAAGGAGATGAACATCATGAAGGGAGAAGAATGGTCAAAGGTCGCGATAGGAGCAAAGATGCAAAAGAAAGAGGAAATAGGTAAACTTCGATTTGAAAAAAACCATCAAAGATCCCCACCTCGACCCAAATTTGATCATTACATGCCCCTGTGAACCAAAAAAATTGAAGCTATGTTCACCATTGCCTCATCAAACATCATAAGATGGCTAGCTAAGCTGCGGGATACACCTAGTAAGAAGAATTCAAAATAATATTATGCTTTTCATTGAAATAAAAGGCACAATATAGAGAATTGCTTACATCTAAGAGATGGGATAGAAAGATTGATAAGGCAGGGTATTTGAAGAAATTTGTGCAGCAATCATATACAGATACCTTAGGGCAATGGCAACACAAGGACCGATCTCAAAGTCAATCACGCAGCCCATATAGGAGGTACAAATGTGGGGGACACCATGAAGCAGAGGGAGGTCGTGAATAGGTTGATACAGATAATCTCCCGTGGAAAGGGGTGATAAACATAATAACTGGGGAACCAGCAGGAGGAGATACACGCAATGCCTGAAAAAGGTACACATGGGTGAAATAAAGGAGTTCATTAGTTTACACCCTAGAAAAAAAGACGAAGCACATAACATTCGACCATAATAACCTCAAAGGGGTGATATAACCTATGATGATCCCATGGTAATAATAGTAGATATCGCAAATTTTGCGGTATAGAAAGTATTGGTGGATAATGGTAGCTCGATAGATATCATATTCATGAGTACCTTGAAGAGGATGGACCTAGATGTTACGGCCATTCGACCAATAAGTACTTTGTTGGTAGGATTTGGGGGGTGCAAAAATCATGCCTCTAGAAACTGTTGACCTCCCTACCTCTATGGGAGTAAAGCTAAAGAGGAAAATAATTATTTTAAAGTACTTGGTGGTGGATTGTCCGTTTGCTTACAATGTGGTACTGGGACGTCCTAGCCTTAACCACTTTCGAGTTGTGGTGTCAATTTACCATTTGAAAATAAAGTTTCTGACCAATGGAAAAATTGGGGAGGTGCATTGTGATCAAAAGATAGTGTGGGTTTGTTATAATATCTCATTAACCAAGCCTAAGTTAGAGCTAAAAAAGGGAAAAAGCATAAGGATTGAAAGGGGTCAACAACTGAAGCTACTTATGAGAGTTAAACATGAAGATGGCAAGAAAAGAAAAGTAGAGCCCTTCGATCACAAATAGATAGAGCTCTGACCAAGAGACCTAAACTTGACCATGAGAATAGGTACGCACATAAACCTGCAATCTAAAATTTTGATGATATAATTCTTAAGAAAAAAATGGACATTTTTGCATAAGGTCCCACGAATTTCAGAGGAATAAATCCTGAGGTCATAGTTTGGATCCCGATACCCAATCTGTTCGGCAAAAGAAGCACAATTTTGGGGTCAAAAGAAATAGGGTTATAGAAATGGAGGTTAGAAAATTATTGGTGGCAGGTTTTATCGTGGAAGTGCAATATACCAAATAGTTATCCAATGCTGTAGTAGTTCTCAAAATAGGTGGGAGGTGGAGGATGTGCACAAATTACATTGATTTGAACAAAGCCTACCCTAAAGATTCATATCCTCTACCCCAAATAGATACTCTAATTGATTTGACTGTGGGGTGTGCTCTATTAAGCACGATGGACGCATACCAAGGTAATCACCAAATACGTATAGCTCCCGAGGACATGGACAAAACAGTTTTTATGGTTGAGAGTCGGGTATACTGTTATTGGGTGATGCCTTTTGGGTTAAAAAATACAGGAGTAACGTATCAGAGGTTGGTGAATAAGATGTTTAGAGACCAAATAGGTCATACGATGGAGGTCTATGTGGATGACATGTTAGTTAAAAGTGCGCAGGAAGAAGAGCATATAGACCACTTGAAAGAGGCCTTTGGTATTATGCAGTAGTATGGTCTAAAATTGAATCAGACTAAGTTCACATTCCGAGTCAAAGGTGAAAATTTTTTGGGATATACAGTTATCGAGAGAGAAATAGAGGCCAACGCAAAGAAGATAGAAGCCATTCTGAAAATGTCATCACCTAAGACTACTAGTGAGGTACAACGGTTGATAGGTCAGATGGTTGCATTGGGAAGATTCATAGCGAGGTTAGTAGAGAGAGGTATACTATTTTTCAAAATTTTGAGAAATATGAGAGAGTTCACATGGACAGGGAAATGTGAGCGAGCATTAAGGGATCTAAAAAAGTATCTTAGCTCCCCATCTCTCTTAGAAAAACCACTCATTGGAGAAACGTAGTACTTGTATCTATCTATGATCAAGGAGGTTGTCAGCTCAGTACTATCGAAAGCCATTGATAAGCACCATAAATATATCTACCATATTAGTAAAGTATTGCATGGGGTAGAAAAAAGGTACAACCAGATTGAGAGATTTGCATTGGCTTTGGTCACGACTGTTAGGAAATTAAGACCTTATTTTCAAGCTCATCATATAGTGGTTCTGACCAACCAATCCTTTAGGGAGATACTGCATAAGTCAGACCTATCTGGTAGGTTAGTGAAATAAGTTGTGGAATTAAGCGAGTTCTCGATAGAATTTTATAACAGAATGGCCATGAAGGCACATGTATTAGCTGATTTCCTTTTGAACATGAGGGAAGAAATCATGGAGCTACCTCCCGAGGTTAATGCATAGTAACAGGTCAGTAGATGGTGCATGTCAATGGGTTGTCAATGGCTCAACAAGGAGGTTCGAGGCCTTAGTTTCAGAATCCGCTAGGGGATAAGTTAGATTTTACCATGAAGTTGCAATTTTAGGTAATAAATAATAAGGCAATACGCGAAGCTATTGTTGCCACCTTAAGTATGGTGAAGGAGATGCAAATCAAGGACCTCATTATATACTCGGACTCTCAATTTACAGTGAACCAATTTAATGGGACATATGAGGCGAAGAAAGAAACTATAAAGAAATACCTAAAGAAGGTAAGAGAATTGGTAGGATGAATAGAAAGGGTGCAAATGGTGCAAATACCAAGATTTGAAAATGAACGGGTTGATTCTTTATCAAAGTTTACCAATATGATTAGTGGTCTGAGGACTAATAAGATAACAATAATCACAATAGGAGACTCGGCGATCTGTGACCAGAAAACTTCTGAGAAAGAAGTCATAGTTGTGAAGTTGGGTAGCTCAGAGCAAGATATATGGAAAAATGAGATTTTATGCTATCTGAAGGAAGGGATACTCCCAACAGATCCAACAGTTGCAAGGAGATAAAGCTAAGAGTGCTAGTTATACGCTAATTTAATACATAAACCTAGCATGGAATTAAAGCTGATAAAGTTCACTTATCCCTTCAACATGTGGGGGGATAGACATTGTTGGATAGTTCCCTTTGGCAAGAGGTCAGAAAAGGTTTGTCATTAGAGTACTTCAGTAAGTGGGTTGAAATGAAGGTTGTTGTCAAGATATTTGAAATGGAGGTCATGAATTTTCTATGAAGGAACATAGTGTGTTGCTTTAGCATACCTCAAATTCTCATTTTGGATAATGGTGCCCAATTTCAAGGAAAGAAGATTTTAGTTTGGTGCAAGGAAATAAAGACACAGTAGAGTATTACATCAATAGGGCACCTACAAGCTAATGGCCAAATTGAAAAGATAAACAAAACCCTCTTGGACAACTTGAAAAAGAGGTTGGATAGTGCTAAAGGAGCATGGGTAGACGAATTGCCTGGAGTGCTATAGGCCTACCAAATGACCCTCAAAGTTTCAACATGAGAAATACTGTTTAGTATGGTTTATGGGTTGGAGGCGGTGATATCTGTGGAGATCAGACTAGAAATGCTCAAGGTGTTAGAGTTCAACCAAGAGGATAATGTTGTAGAGTGAGCTTTTAACCTAGACATTACACAAGAAGCTAAAAATGCAGCAGCAAGGAGGATGATGCTGCAAAAAAGGCAGATGGTGACGAGCTACTATAAAAAGATAAGAGAAAGAAGAATAGAGGTTGGAGACTTAGTGCTGAAGAAAGTGGAAGTATCCAGGTACGTTGGCAAGCTGGAACCCAACTGAGAGGGACCTTTCAAGATTTAAGGTGACAAAGAACGGAGCATACAGGTTGTAGTCACTTGATGGAACAGAGCTTCCACAACCTTGGGGAATACAAAATTTAAGGAAGTTCTATGTCTAAAAATAGTATGTTGTATATAATTTTGAAAAGTGTTACATCTGCTAGATGATTGTACATTTGCTAAATTATTATACATGTAAAATCATTGCACGTATATGTCACTGCTGTTAGTTTCTTGCTTTTTAGTAGGATTAAAATGATTGAGATATCGGGACCTAAAAAGGTTGAAAGGTCAAGCTCAACCTACAAGAGGACAAAGAATGAGAACCTGAAAAAGGTCAACTTGAAAAAGGTACAATATTCAGGTGCAATAAATAAAAACCTAAAAAAGGTCGAAAGATCAAGCTCAACCTGCAAAAGGTTAAATAATAAGAACTTGAAAATGGTCAACTTGAAAAAGGCACAACATTCAGGTGCAATAAATGAAGACATAAAAAAAGTCAAAAGATCAAGCTCAACCAGCAAAAGGTCAAAGAATAAGAACCTAAAAGGTACAATAAATAAAGACATAAAAAATATCAAAAGGTCGAGCTCAACATAGAAAAGGTTAAAAACCTAATAAATGACAAAAACACATTGAACATAACGTCTTAACCTTGACTAAGAGAAAAGCCTAAGATACAGGGCAATTAATGTCATGATACACAACGATTGTCGTCTATCATCACTTGGAAAAAGAAGTCAAATAAACCACTATCAAAAGCAAGTCCAAAGTAAACTAAGCAATTAATAATAGAAGAAGAAAGTAAAGAAATAAACTTCATTTAGCATTTCATCTCGATGCTGCAGAAATTACAACCTTCTTATAATAAACATTATCTAAAGGGGTCACTGCAGAAATAAAAGATGTAAAAAGATGAAAGCAATTTGACTGTTTACATGTATGCCCTATCAAGAGCTAGGTCGAAGATACGAAATACTAAATAAAGATAGAATAAACAAAAAGCAAAGTGTCTTAAAGGGTCAAGGTACGGAGGTCGAGGCTTAGAGACCAGGTTCTGACGACCTAGGTGCTTCCCCCCTGGGGTTAGATAGCTATTCAAATATTCACCCAAACTCTTCATTTGAAAGATCAGGGAGAAGTACCTTGGAATAATCTTCAAGGTCTTCAGTCTTATTGGGGTCAAGTAGGTCAAGGTTGAAACCATCTTTCAGACTACCTAATTTCTTAAGCTGATATTGGCACTTGAAGAAGTTGTCCAACCCTTCAATGCTAGCTTTTTGAGCAACTGCTAATGTAAAGACCTAAGATTGCATGAAATCTCAAACTCCAACATATCAGGCATCATGGAGTTTATCTCAAAAAGAGGTCGATTATTGGAACTCCTCATAACCTCTCTTTTGTCCTGCCTCGAATTGGATCTCTTTTTTAGCATTCAACTGACTAGAAAGGTCAGCAGATTTCTTCTTGAAGGACGCTAAATCCCTCTTTAATTGCTTGACCTTTTTCTCTAAATCCCCGATCCTTCAATCTTTCTAGATGGCAATGTAATCACGAGCAACAACCTCGATACTTAATTTATCTTACTCCTGGCAGACATTGTCCATTTGAGCTTCTGCGACCACAAAATGAACTCAGAGAAAAGTGCATTGCATGGCCAATTGACGAGCAAAAGTAGCTGCCTGCAAAGGTTGTGCACATTGTAAGATAGATAATAAAAATAGGAAAATTTATGATGCACTTAAAACTTACCTACATCAAATTTTGCACCAGGTGCTCTTCCACAAAGCAATAGTGGGTGGACATCAACATAGCCTGGTCGTGGTCATGCTACAAACTATTATAAAGGTTATATAACCCACCTCTAACATTAATTATCAACACAGATGAGGTATTGATGGAAGGTTGAGGTAAGGTCACGTTTTGGTGAGCAGCTAAACATAGTGTCTTCAATCTTTGAGATAGTCAGCGTTCTCTCTCTATGGCCTCAGTACTCAGAAGAGGCATAGAAAATAGAGAAACAATGGTCATCTGAGTGGCACCTAATTGGCCAAAGGACCCATTGGTGCGATGATGTTTTATGTGGATGATAAAACTCCCAAATTATGTAGATCAACTTTCTAAGCTGGGCGATGAAGGGCTGGCACCGACCTTACCTTTATCTACATGAGCCCTTTTCTATTTGACCTTGAAGGTCAGACCTTCATCGACGTGGACCCCAATGGCCAATTCTGCACTTGCCAACTCTTCAGAGTTTGGAGAAATTGCTCGAAGAGGCGTGGGGTCTAAAAGAGTCACCTCCAATCTATGCTGAGGAGTCGCACCGATTGAAGTAAGGATTGTGTCCTCGGATGCGTCAATAAGTCCTGAACCCTCATCCAGCACGACAACAGAGGTTTCTTCTCCCCTCTTACACCTCTAAGCCCTGACGGCCTCTATCTTTTTCTATTTCATGAGATTCACAGTTATTGCTTTAAGGGCCATCATCTTTGCAAAAAAGAAACAAGTAAGAATAATGTTAGGAGGTATGAAGAATAATATATATATATATATATATATATTTATCAATTGTCCCTCTAGGTCGGAGCTTGGCCGATGAAAGGTCGGTGAGTTTAAGGGTCTCTTTGCTAAAGAGGGTCTAAAGCCAAACTACTAAGCAGTTAAGTACCTATCGATGAAACCCTCATCCTAAGAAGGTTCGTTGTCGGAAGAGAAGGTTGGCTTATCGTCTCACCACTTATGAGGAACTTTTCATAGACTATGAGGAGGAGCTTCGATGTAAACCCACTTATGACGCCAAGAGCCAACAGAGCTCGATGGGTAGGTTAGAAATTTAAAACTTTGACGTGCAGTTACATAGTAAAAGCCCTAATCTCATGAGTGAGTAGAGGGGTTGATATGAAAAAGATGCCAAAAATTAATAAATGAAGGCTCGACACCAAAATAGCACATGATTATTATGAAGCCCAGAATATTACGAATAGAGTTTGGAACTAATTAGGTCGAGCAAACCACAAGGGTCCTAATGATGTTGGCTAGAGGTTTAGATATAGGGAACCTTAGATAGCCTCTAGGATAGGAATGTCAAAAGCTAGGTAGTTAGGGAAAAGCTGATACATCTTCTGATTAGCTTGGGCCATTATGATCTTGTAACTCTCCAAAATAAAGAATTTACTATGAAAGGAGGCAAAAACTTTGGTGTTAACTTTACTAGGGGTATTAAGGGGGTCGCTATCATCATTGGGATCTACAAAGAAATGACAAGGCAACCTAGCATCACGACTATCATGGTCGAAGCTCAAGGACAAAGAAGATGAAGATGATGATGAGAAGTCATAATTATTCCTAGCCGACCTTGGTAATAGGAAAAGAGAGAGAAAGAAAGAGAGAGAGAGAGAGAGAGAGAGAGAGAGAGAGAGAGAGGGAAGGTGAATTATTGGCCATCTATAGCAATTATCATAGTTAACGAATGAAATAATAAATTAACAGATAATAACAAAAAATTACAATCAATGGAAAAAAAATGGCCGTAAGGTTGACACTTACTTGCTACGGACTTAGTGTCTTCCAACTTCTACTTTTTGCTGGCCTAGGGTTTTTTGGGTTCCGCTACAGAGGCGTCCCCCAAAGTCTTCAGCTGCGGTCAATCTTTCTACTTGTTTGACTCGATCGAGATGTTGTAACATCTCCAGGACATTTTAAGATTGCATAAAAGCTCCCTCATGCCGGCTGAGGTCGAAAACTTGACTTTTAGGTGATAAGTAGACACAATGACATGAAAATCATTGAGGGCAAGTTGGCTTATGATGACATTGTAGGCAAATGGGGCATCAACCACATGATAATTCACCATTAAATTTCTCCTCCAAGGAGCTTTTCCAAAAGATATGGATAGGTTGATCGACCTCTCAAGGATGATCTCCGACCCCCCAAATTTGACCAACGGCATGCGCATAGGTTCAAACTTTAATTAGCCCATGTTCATTCTCTTGAGGGTGGATAGGAAGATGACATTTGTAGAGTTGCCATTGTTAATCAAAACCTTGCGCACTTCAGAGTTTGCAATTTTCACAAAAACTACCATTGAACATTTTATCTTGTGATCTATATTCTTGCCTACGAGGTAGGCCAGGTCGCTGTTGGTGAATGAGATAGGCTCTGCGCTCACCGTGAGGTGGAAAGTTATCTCGATAAGTGAGGTTTTATTTGACTTAAGCCTCCTCTGGATTTGCCTCTGAGCAGACTTTGAGTCCCCTCTGATGGGTGGGTGATCCTCATGGGCAGGGTTTTTTTCTTTATCTTCCCTTTTAGGGCTAATCGACCTTTTTCTTTGGAAAGTTTGGTCGGTTCTGCCCCTTCAATCTAAGCGTCCGTGGCTATGTATTTCTTGAGGTGGCCTTGCTTGATCAACCTCTTGATCTCGTCTTGAAAGTTGAGGCATTCATCTGTGTTAAGCCCCTTCTATTTGTGAAGTAGCAATATTTCTTAAATTTTTTCATTGCCTCTGTCTCCGTCAACTTTCTTGGTTTCTTAAGGAGGTTGTCATATTGGATGGCATATAGGACCTCCTTTCTTGGAATGTTCAATGGTGTATAGTCATGGAAACGCTTGATAGGAGATCGACCTCGCTCCTTATGCTTTTAGTTGTCTCTTTCTTTCTTCTTTTTCTCAACTTCAGAGGATCTGAACTTGAGCTTGTTCATTTCCTCCTAGGTCATGTACCTCTCGGCCAAGTCAAGCAGCTCTTCCATCAATTTGGGACATCCCCACATTAATGCATTGGCGCACTCCTTGTGTTTGAGCTTTAAGAACAACACATCAACTAGGAACTCAATCCTGGGATTATCTATTTTGAGGACCTTTGTGTTAAATTTGGTGAAGAAATCATGGAGAGACTCCCCCTCGCCCTGCTTGACAGTGTGGAAATGGGTATGGAGGAGTTTCGCCTTCCTTCTACTGGCAAACTGGTGTAAAAACTTATCACACAACTGGTCATAAGAATAGATTGATGATGGTTCAAGCTTCACAAACCAATCTAGGGTAATGCCCTGGAGGGGGGTCACCAACATATTGGCATGGACATATTCATTATGCCCATATAACTTCATCATGTGCTCAAACTGCATGAGGTGCTCATTGGGGTCAGTTGAACCGTTATACCTCGATAGACCTATTGGGACTTTTGCATTGATGGCAATACACTCGTCGATGATATTTTGAATGAAAGGGGACCCTCTCTCCGGATGAGATCTCTAAAGAGCGTCTAAATTAGGTGCTCTATTAGTATTTCTCCTCAAAATCTTGTCGAGATGCCTATTCAGTTGTTGGACGTGATGGGCACTTTTTTTCAATTCTCCCGATCTGTTTGGGTGGCATTTTGATCAGGATATGGCCTGACATGCTCAGCCCAATCACGTTGAGGGGCTCGAATAGGCCGAGATGCAAGGTTTATAGACTCACCCCTTTCTTCACGGTAGTCACACCTAGAGCGTTCAACCTTATCGCACTGTATTGCTTGATTAGGTCTGACGTGATTTATCAAATCTGCTATCTCTTCCTGCACTTCTAGTCTCCTCTTTTTCTCCTATGGGTGTTTGGGACTGATTTCGCATCTAGCGGGTGGCTGCCTAGATTCTCTACGACCGCGGTTGTTCTTCAAAGACCTATTCTCTAAATGGGGGCTGCAGAGTGGCACCGACGGCAATAGTAGGCACTATAGTACGTCTGTTTAAAGCGGCAGATAGTTGGGCTGAAATTGTAGCTGAAATCTGCTCACTTATCAACTGCATTAACTAAGGCATAGTTAGTGTCACCACTTATTCCTGAGGGACATTAGTGCCTGGAGCATGTATACTTTGCTGGGGTGGAAGGGGAAGCGAAGAAGTAGACCTCCTATTCTCCTTTCTTTCAAATGTTGCTCTGTATGTGTTTACCATTTTTTCATTGCAATCTCAAAGGTTTCCCACAGACGGCACCAAAACTGATGTGGTTGAAAGTTACTTATAATGAAATGATAGTGTTTGTGATGGGTTTGACTAGGCAGGTCTAGTGGTTCAAGCTATATTTCTCTCCAAGTCTGAGATCTGCAACCACAACACACGTTAGACTAGTCGAGGTGCCCCTGGTTAAGGCACTCCGACCTCGACTATAAATAATTGAGGATCTATAATAATCGAACAGACGACTGAGAGTATTGAGTGGTTATAACATATTTAGCATTACCCGGAGTATGGTTGGCCAGGATGTATTTATAGCCTTCTCCTAAGGTGTGATATGTTGGAGGTACCCCTATCATGTGTGCTAACTTTTGTCCTTGCCAGGAGGTTGATTGTCATTCCATATACAGATCCCGGTACTATTTCAGGTGGTTCAATCTCCTATTTTCGAAGGTGAATAGTACCTCTGAAAGTGCCTTTCTGTCAAAAGTGGTGGCAGGATTGGCAGAGTTGGTGGCAATGATTGTACCGGTAGTCACGCACCTTTAATGCGAAGACATACTGCCTATTAGACTAATAAATGCGACGAAGATCCAAGTCAGTGCTGGAGTGGGTCTTGAGGTCGATATAGGTCAACCATGGACTCCTACCAAGTAAGGTCAACCAAATAATTTTATTGATGGGCGCTGTGGCCTAGAATTGATGTTGGGCCTGTTGGGCTCATAGTTGTTAAATGCGAAAGGCGATGCGAGGCGATAAAGCCTCTAGTGCGTGGGGCGAGAGGCAAGGCGAGAGACACTCGCCTTTTTGAAGCAAGGTGAGAAAATAAAAATTAATAAAATATATTATGTATTTAATAAGTTTTAGAATAGGTAAAGTAGAGAACCTATAGGATATGCAACAAATATAACATAATAAATCTAACTTAAGTTACTCCATCAAGTGTTAAGTGCAATAAGTGCAAATCATCACAAATATCCATAATTTAAAGCCAAATGTTAAATCATATGTTCTAAATCTAATCAAACAAGTCATCATCAAAGTTACCTCCACTATCATCACTCCCATCAACATCATCTTCATCATCGCTATCACTTTTATGACATTCATTATCTTTCTCTTCCACCTCTATCTCACTATCATCAAAGTTGTTTTCTTTCTCTTCTTCATCTATGAAGTGGCGTGATGAAGATGGAGCGATTTTCTTTCTTCCTCTAAGGTTAACTATCACAGCAGCCTTGGATTTCCCAATTGAAGTAGATCTAGAACTAGATCTATAATTATAAGCTGGCTCATCAACTCCAACAGCTCTTGCAATATCTCCCCATGTTAAATCTTCACCATCAAATACAGGAGCATCTTCTCCATTTTCATCCTCCTCCTAATACCCAGTCATCCATTCATTACTTTCATCAATTTCTGACGAGGTGATTAGATCAATTGTACCACGACTTTCATATCTATGCCTTAAAGCTCTATTGTACTTGATGAAAACTAAATCATTCAAACGTTGCTGCTCCAAGAGATTTCTTCTTTTTGAATGAAGCTACACAAGTTTAAAAGTAATTAATTAGTATATACTACATACATGCATACAAAACTTAAAGAATTAACTAAGATGCATAATAGCATTTTAACAACTTACATGCTCGAACATGCTTCAATTTCTTTCACACCCAAAAGAACAACAAGTAAAACTAAGAACTTTGATGGCAAACTTTTGTAAATTTGGTGTTGAAGACCCATATGTAGCCCACCACTCAGCTAAAAGTTAATATATAATAAAGCTATTAATTAAGATTAAGGAACGAATAGTTTATAAATTAAAGAACAAGAATATATAGTAGATTAATTTTGTTACCTGGACTTTTTGTGTCACAAGTCCTTCGTCTAATAGCTATTGGCAATGAAAACATCCTTTCACCTCTCATATAGATATCCAACTCATCAGAAATTGAATCTTGATCTTTAGGGTCTTGCATTAGTCTTTGTATGCTTTCATGCAACCTTATCATAACCTCTTCATCTTGTTGTATTTCTGGGTTTGAGTAGAAAAATTGCAGGTTTAGAAAATGCCCAGCTGCATGCAAGGGTCGATGAAGCTGAATGGACCATTTTTCGTCAATGATTTTGAATGCCTCTTTGTATTTCTCTTTCTGGCCAAATAACTTAGCAATTATCTCCTTAGCTCTGTCCATTGCCTCATATATATATATATATATATCCCATTGCAGGTCTTTTCTCACCATCTACTAATCGAAGCACATTAACTAAAGGGCCAGCCAACTTAACAGCGTAAGCAACATTGTTCCAGAAAGAAGGCATAAATATGATGTCTGCAATTTTTCTACCTTGTGCCTCCTTAGCAAACTTGCTATCAATCCACTGCTTTGATGTAAACATCTTTTTCAAGTTTATCTATTGCTTCTGAAACCTCCTTAATGTGAGAAAAGCAGTTGCAAAATATGTTTTTGCCGATCGAACCATTTTTTTTGCCCCATAAACTCTCTTATCATGTTCAAAACAAGAGTTCTGTTGTAAATGTACCCATTCACGATGACTGCTCGTTCATAAGTTTTCTTCAAATTAGGCATTTTGAAGATATCTTCAAACATAAGGTCTATACAATAAGCAGCACATGGAGCCCAATACAAATGTGGGTACTTTGTCTCCAATAACTTTCCTGTTTAAGGAAATGAATTCAATAAATTGATAAGGATATAATATGCTCATATTAAAAAATAATATAAAGTATATGAAATAATATTTTCTTACCTGCTGCAACATTTGAATTTGCACAATCTGTTACTATTTAAACAACATTGTTCTCCTTAATTTCTTGAACAAATGCATCAAGCAACTGAAACATTTTATCACTAGTGTGAGCATAACTTTATGCATCAACAGATTTCACAAACATGCTTCCTCGTGAGCTATTCACCAAAAAGTTTATCAATGCCCTTCCTTTTTTATCTCTCCAACCATCAGCCATTATTGTGCAACCAAACTTTTCTTTTTTTGTCTCATGATCTTTCAAGATTACTTTCGTATGCTCCAACTCCTTCTTCAAATAGGGAGGAACTCTCATTTCATGATAACTTGAAGGCTTCATACCAGGACCATACTGACCAATTGCTTCAATCATACGATCAAAGCTATCATAGTGTACAGCATTAAAAGGTATTCCGGCATCGTACATCCACCTAGCAAACTTCTGTACCTCATTATCCCTCATTTTTTTCTAGTATTCATCAATTTTTTTTGGATTTTTATCACCATGTTTTCTTTAGTTAACAACTTTGTCTTCATCTTGACGAAAAAACCAATCTATAGGACCAATTTGCCTTGGCTTTTTTGGTTGGAAAGCTTCCATTTGATTTGACGCAAGACTTGAAGCATGAGATTGATAAGACATAGGCCGCTTTCCATGTGCTATAGAATCTTGTTTGCCTTCCCATGGATTTTCTTCATGCATTTCATCAAAATGAGGTATTGCATCCATTTTGTTTCTCACTTCTTTCTTTTTCAACATATACTCCCTCAACTCTTCTTTCACTAGTTCAGGGCATTTTGGACAAACTTTGACATCTCTATATCCTCCAACAAGATGTTTCTTGAATCTATTTATCCCTCCATTTATTTCTTTGTTACAATAATTGCACTTGACCTTATTTGTATCATTTGGGCTTGGCAAAATTCCATAATTCCACGTAGGATCCTTTCTGTTTGCATTTTCAGGAGACATTTTTTTTTTGTGTCTATATTTTGCAAAACAAAAATATTAAAGAAATTCAAATGTTAAAAATTTATATATTAGAAAAGGCACAAAACAATAGTCCAAAGAAATAAAAGAATAAATATTGATTTTAAAAGATAAATTCAAAATTTTCAGGTTTTCAAACAATAATGTCAGATTTTAAGAATTGAAAAACAAATTTAGATTCTCAATTTCTCACATAGTTATATTTTAGAAATCAAATTCATATTTTAAAATTTTAAATATAAGTTTAAATTTTTAGATTTTAAAAAATTAATTCATCTTTTAAATTTTAAGAAAAGATTTATAATTTTAGATTTAACATTCAAGTTATCAATAACAAATTAATAACTATTCTAATTCGTAATGAATAAAAAAGAACAGAATTTCATAGAAAACAAAAAGACACATTCAACTTTATTAGTTTATTCAATGAATGAACCCAAAAGACATGTATACTAATAAATACAAAATTACTGAAACATTTATTTCTTGGTATATTTACATTTTAGCAATACAGAATAAAAAAACCTACATTTCTGAAATAATAAAAACTGAAATAAACAGAAAAACTGAGAGAACAGCAGCAACTTAAGAAATGAAAAAACTAAGAGAAACAAAGCCAAGAGAGCAAAAATAAAAAACAGAAAAAAGGAGAGAAAAGAAGCGAAGAGAAGAAAAGGTGGAAAAAAAAAATTTTACCTGGAAACTGGGTCGCTGGGAACTGGTCGCCGGGGCTGCTGGAAGTAGTAGGTACAATGTGCAGTGGCTGGACTTGATAGAAGAGAGGTAAGTTTTGCTGTTTTGGTGCTCTTTAGTCTTCCTTTTTGCAATCTATCCCAGACTGTGCGCTAGGGCAGTTTTATTGCAAGTTTTTTTTTCTTTTTTTCTTTTTTGTTTTCCTTAAGTTGGAAAGTTTTTGGGTTCGGAGAGGTGCACTTTTTTTACGCCTCTCACCTGGGAGAAAGGTGTGCAAAGGCATGTCTTTTTGTCGCCTTTGTGAATTGCATTGCCTAGGCGAGGGAAAAGGCGATATTCCCTGGCGCGTAGCACCTCTCACCTTAGGCGATCACCTTGGTCGCCTTTAACAACCATGATATGACTTATTGGACTATCCCATATCAAATTTAATAAAAATTATTAAAGTTCATATTCAAATTTCTAATGGATTGGATTGCTTAATTCAGTATCGAATCTACTTATTTTGGATTATGAATATTTATAATCTGATATGATCTATCAAATATTTTAATCAAATTCTAAAATTCAGATTAAATTCATATTAAAATCCAATCCATTAACAATCCTATTTTAATTGATTGAAAATTCTAAAATACAAATCGATTATGAATTGAAATTCAATCTATTAACATCACTATTTTTGGAAAAAGTACAACTAACGCCTGTTTCCAGCTCAAACAAAAAGCAGATGTCGGCTTTGTGATTTAAACTAGGCAGATATGTGAGTTTTTTCTTCTTGTCCCTTTGACAAGTTCTCGATTTTCTTATCATTTGATAAGTTTATTTAAGTTTAATATACCATTTAAGTTCCTAGTTTTTTGCTCCCTTAGTTGATTTGGTTGTATCCTATGGATCATTCATTGGCTGACCTATGTGCTCGGGTAACTCTAGAAAAAGAGAAGGAGCTAGAGACGATGAAGATAATTCTAATATGCAATCGAAATTCTATATGGTGGGAAGAGTGCTTACATCCAAGCACATGAATTTCATGGCTTTTAAAAATACGATGGTGGCTGTTTGGCAACCTGTCAAAGGAATTTGCATAAAGGAGTTAAATCAG
Source organism: Jacaranda copaia (assembly GCA_014898725.1). NCBI lineage: Eukaryota > Viridiplantae > Streptophyta > Magnoliopsida > Lamiales > Bignoniaceae > Jacaranda > Jacaranda copaia. The sequence continues at coordinate 204,225 of JACGDI010005790.1, forward strand.
TCTACTTATTTGCTCCATCTATTTCATGAATTGGATTTACAACATATCTTATCGGGAGGACCATGGACATTTGATCAACAACTTATTGTTCCAAAATAAGTTCTTCCAAGCGAGCAACAACAGCATGTTGCCTTTAACCATGTTAATATGTGGGTTCAAGTTTATGATCTTTTGGTGGGCTTCCTATCAGAACGCATCTGTAAAAGCATTAGGGACTATACTAGAGAGTTTCTAGAATCAAATCAAAATAATTTTGGATGAGTATGGAAGTTGTACATACAGATTTATATTTCGTTGGATATTAGGCTTTTGATCAAAAGAAGAATGAAACTAAAAAGGCAAGGGGGAGAATAGTTTTAGGTGAACTTTAAGTACGGACGATTGCTGACTTTTTATTTTCTCTGTGGTTACTAGAGCACTCTAAGAAATTTTGTATAAAGTTATATGACTCTGATAGGTCCTTTATTGAACATGCTTATAGAAGTTGGCTTCGTGCACCTAATTGTTGATAGCAAGCTAGGATAGATGATCATTGGCTCTATTACTCTTCATCGAAAATGAGTGGGTTAGTAGCCAAAAATAGCAAGGAGGGCATAAAGTTGGATGGAAAAGATATTACGATCACAAAAAATTAGGACATGATCTCCAGGCAAATTGGTGGGCATTGGAATTACGGGGGAAATAGTAGATATATGGAAATTTCCATACCCGCAAGTTTACCGAATCTAATAATATACTGGTGACTTTGGACTCCAAAAGAAAAAGAGTTGAAAATGGGCTCCTTTTATGAATGGCGAAATTGGCTTAAGTCCAAGTCCACTTAAGGTGTGTATATGTGATGATGGGCCAAAAAACATGTTAGTGGGCTCTGGCTTTCAGGCCCGCCAACAAAAATGAGTATTCTTAGTTAGAATTGTCGTGGTCTTGGGAACCCAAAGAGAATTCAGGTGTTAAAGGACTTGATTAACTCTAAGAAGCCCATGTATATTTTTCTTATGGAAACAATGATAGGAAAGGAGAAATTAGAAAAAATCATATCAGAAATTGATTTTGAATGCTTTTTTGTAGTTGACAGTATTCGACATGGCGGTGGTCTAGCTTTATTATGGAAACAAATAAGAAATGGCATGGTTAATTGGGTATTCTAGAAACCATATAGATGTGGAAGTAAACTTGGATGGGGCTACAAGGTGAAGACTGATTAGGTTTTTGGCTATCTGATCTCGTTGGTGAGATTCCTAGGCACTCTTATGCAATCTTAATACTCAAACGAAGCTTTGTGGTGTTGTATTGGCTACTTGAATGATTTGCTTAGGCCAAATGAGAAGAAAGGTAGATGCCCACATCTTCTTTGGCTTTGTGATGGATTTAGGCAGGCTGTTAATTCCTATGGGTTTATTGATTTGGGCTTATGTGGTTATCAATTTACGTGGGAAAGGGGAAGAGGTTCTGATAATTGGGTTCAAGAAAAATTGGAACGTACTTTGGTTACCCAGTTTTGGTGTAATTTGTTTAAATCAACTAAATGCTTTAATATTGAAGCTGCAACATCTGACCATAACCCAATTTTTCTCCAAATTGACATGAAAATTTTTGGTAGGAGAAAGCATCAATTTAGATTTGAGAATGAATAGCTCAGAGATAGTAATTGTGGATTTGTGGTGATGTCATATCTAAAAGTTGGAACTATAGTCGAGGAGCAACTATTCAAAATAGATTAAATAAGTGTTGCGTTGATTTAGCAGCTTGGGGAAATAGCTCAGTTCGCCACTTTAGGGAAAGACTGCAAAATTATAAGAATAAAATGGGCTGGCTTAGATTGAGAATTGATTAGGATTCTATTAGATAATATGATACTCTTCAAAAGAAGTACCTACAAATTCTCCAACAGTAAGAAGATTTTTGGAGGTAATGAGCTAAGCAGTTTTGGTTACAAGAAGGCAGCTTTAACTCGGATTTTTTCATGCAAAGGCTTCAACTCAGAAAAGGAAAAATTCCATTGTTCAAAACTTTGGGACTAGGGATTCCCATTGTGTTTGGAGGAAGTGGACAAAAGGATTAGAAGGCATTATTTCTTCCTATTTTTCTGAACTCTTCACCTTTTAAGATTGCTCTTACTCAGATATTCTGGAATGTATCAGTCCTAAAGTTTCTACTGACCAGAATTGTTAGCTAGTAGCTGAGTTTACCATGAATGAAGTGAAAAAGGCCGTCTTCTCTATGCACACGGATGAGTCTCCTGGTCCAGACGGCTTAAACCCAGCTTTTAACCAAAAATTCTAGCACATCATCGGTGGAGATGTTACATAAACATGTTTGAATATATTTAGGGAAGGTTTTCTACCTCAGGGCCTAAATGATACTCTCATCACGTTGATTTCAAAAACTAAGAATGTTGAGTTCATTACTGATCTTCGCCCCATTGCCCTGTGTAATGTTCTCTACAAAATCATCTCAAAAGTTCTTGTGAATCAGCTTAAAAGAGTGTTGTCTGCTATCATTTCAAAATTGCACAGCACATTCGTACCAGGTAGACTCATTTTAGATAATGCGATGATTGCATTTGAGGTCATGCACTACCTCAAGAGGAAAACTCAAGGGAAAGTTGGGATGACAGCTTTGAAAATCGACATGAGCAAAGCCATATGATAGGATTTAGTGGTCTTTCTTGAAGTTTATGTTGCTTTTTCTCGATTTTGATCAAAGGTTTATTGACCTAGTTATGATGTGTGTTGAATCCACCAATTACTAGTATTTCATGACGGCTATGAGATAGGTACTATCACTCCGGAAAGAGGGCTCTGCTAGGGGGATTCGATTTCTCCTTAGTTGCTCATTATCTGTGTAGAATGGATGTCCACAATCCTTAAAAAATCTAAGCAAATGGGAAAGATTCATGGCTATAAGATTGCTAGAGGAGCCCCCTCTATTAACCATTTGTTCTTCACAGATGATAGTCTTTTATTCTTTCAGGCTAATAATCAGGAATGTGAGGTGATTAAAGAATGCTTAAAGGCATATAAGAATGCATCTGGTCAAATTATTAAGTTTCAGAAACCCTCTATCTTCTTCAGTTCCAACACTGGTCAAGAGACAAGAGAACGTATTGAAAACAGACTTAAATTTGGGAGTTTTGATGTTCATAGTAAATATCCTAGTTTGCCCTCGTTGATTGGAAGGAAAAAGAAAGAGGTATTTAGATTTGTTAAGGATAAAGTCCGGCAAAAACTTCAAGGTTGGAATAAAAGATTTGGCCATGTTCTTCTACATTTTTTCAAAAAAATTTCCAACTCTCAGAAAAAATTCAGAATGAAAGCATATTCTTCAAATTTTCTCCTAAAATACTCAAATTTTACCTCCAAAAAACCCCTCTCAATTCAACCAAAAACCCCAACGCCCTAAAAGCCACACCTACCCCCTTATTTTTTCACTTACCTATTACTATCATATCACTTATTTATTTATCATTCTCTCATTTCACTCATCCATATATATATATATATATATACATATATGAAAACATTAAAATTTTACTAGTTAAAATTTTTTAACTATTATGTTTACAAATTTAATTAAACTAATTATTAAAAGAATGAATTCAATTTAATTAAATATTATTTATATTATTACTAAATAATTCATTTATTGAATAACATATTAAAGTAATTAAATTTACTTACTAATTAAATAATGTATTAGTATATATCTTAATATTTAATGTATTCATGAAATATTACAATTGATCATTTAATAAATAACTTAAGATGTTTTAATTTGATATAATAAATAAATTAATCCTCTTCAAAAAAATATTCTTCATTAAATATTAATCTTCACATTTATTTAAAATAATAATGAAAAATTTGATTACACGGTGATATTTATTTGATAATCTATTAAGTTTAATAAATTAATATTGATATGCATAAAGTAGTTGTTGAGAGAATTAATTAAATTTATGTAAAATTATTTGATTATTACTAAGTATACATTTACTAAATAATGAATTAATTAAATAATAAGTTAAAGTAATTAAATAATTTATTAAATTAATTTATTTAAATAAGTTGTTATTTATATATTAATTATATTACTTTATGCATAATTAAATATTACATTTATTTATTTAATAAATAATTTAAGATGATGTAATTTCATATAATATAATTTATTTTAATTTGACGTATCTTTATTAAGTCTCATATATATAAATTATTAAAAAGTTATTTTATTTAAATAAATAACTAAATTTTATTTATACATAAATCGTAAGAAATAAATAGTTAAATAATTATATTTTAATTAATAAACAACAATTAGTTTATAATTAATGTACAATAATTAATTTTTTTTTATAAATTGATATTAACAATTATGATATAAGCTGATTTTTTTATAATTAAGATATGATTATGATTTCATGAATAATTAAGATTTATTAATATTGATGAGGTTAAAGGTCGTTTATAGTAAAAAGGGTTGTGTTTGGGCTAATTCGACTAGCGAGGTTGAATGATCCAATTGTTGTATTTCTCAAGGTCTAAAATTTGCAATAACAGCACACATTAAACTGGCCAAGGTGCCCCCAGCGAAAGTATTCCGACACTCGAGTTAGTTCTAGTTGAAAGAGGATAGTCAAGTAGAATATTAAGAGCTTATAGTATATTTGGCATTACTTGGAGCGAGGCTAGCAATGAAGTATCTATAGCCTTCTCCTGATGTGTAATATGTCAAAGGTGCTCCTATCAGGTATAGGAGGCTTTGGTCCTTGCCAGGGGGTTAATGGTCATTCCTGATCCTGATATTGTTTTAGGTGACATCATTTTCCATTTTTCAGGATAAACAATATTCTGGGTAAGCACTTCCCTATCAAAAATGGTGGCAGGGTTGGTAGCAGAGACTATATCAGTTGTCATACGCCATTAATATGGAGGCATGCTACTTGTCAGAATATTAAATGCGATGAGGATATGAGTCAGCGCCGAAGTGAGCGATCTGGTCAATTACAGTCAAACAAATGGGATAGTGACTAGAGATATGGTTGAACAGGCTAAATGGCTTAAAGCCTAAAGTATGAGTGCAATCGAGAACAACATATTCTACCAGATCGTTGTTATCGAGTGGTCCAGCTCATCTGGGCCCAAAAGTAATGTTGGGTCATGTGTGTTAAGTGGGCTTATTAGGTTGTCCCATACATGAGTTCCCCTCACTCGTGGTCCTAGTTGAGCCTGTTGATGAGCAGGAGTAGGGAGTAGATAACTGAATGACGATTACAGCGATTATGCACATTTAACTACGGTTGAGTCCACTCGATTGGGGGATTTTTGAATTTTCAACCAGGGTTTCTGACAATTTCTCATATTTAATGCACTAGTTACATCACATAATTCGAAGTGCAAGGAGGTGGCAGTGCAATTATTACTGCCCCCTAGGTTCCCACATTCAGATGCCTATAAATATGTGGGATAGAGATGTCTATTTGCACTTTTGCTAAAATTATTTCTGGTCCAGTTCTTGTTTTCTAAGCTCTCCAAACCTTTCCTATGTTGAGAGTTTTCATGATATTTGTTGTAAGTCCTTCTGTCTATTTGATCTTTTCCTCCTTTTCTTTTGCCAAAATATCTAGCAATTTAGATAGTGAGGACACTAAGTCTGAGGGCGTAGCATTTCAAGGGAAAATTGGGGTTGAAAGTAGGTTTGAAACATCCCATGAGAGTAGTCTAAATATTTCAGTGAGTGATAGCTTAAGTTCAAGCAGTTTGAGCAACTCAAGCATAGAAAGGGCTGTGTCTGGGGCGAAGCTGGCTCGAGCGATTTTCCAGCATCCTAAGGTTGATTATTTACCCCAGATCACTATAACAAAATAATTTCCAAAATATCCCTCATCGACCTAGTGTAAATTAGGGAGATATACCATATCTTTGAAGAATATAAGTTGTTGGTGCCAGGGGCTCAAGGTAAAATGTATCGATCTCCTAGTGAATGTATAATGGTGTTTGAGAAGGGGTTGAGGTGCGGTCTAAGGTTTTCTCTCACCCAAGTGATAGTTGACCTCCTGGTAGGTCTAGAGGTCTGCATTACCCAACTATTTCCCAATTATTTTGCTACCCTCTATAGCTTCGCTGTGTTGATGCATCTGTTCAACCAGCATGCCTCTTTTGCCAACTTTTCCAACCTATTTCATTTACCAATGTCTTAGAAGTCAGGCAGCATAGAAGAGTCAAACTTCTATTACTTAACAGCTCGACCTCATTGAAAATTCCAAGTCTTCCCTACTTTCTCATATGGCTAAAAGTGGAAAAAATTATTTCTTTTAAATTTAGGGACTGGGGGATTTTAACATTCTAAATGTTTAGTGGAGGGGGGCTATGGAAATGCCTGGGAACTAGACACCTAGTTGGCTCAACACCTTTATCAGGGATCTAGTCGGATTTAGGCATATGGAGGCCTCAATTTTGACCTAAAAAAGGTGTTTGGTGTTGGCTGGATTATTACCAACCATGCTCAACCTATCTGTGAGTGATCAACTAGGTAGTAATTCTCATCAATTGTGTTAATTGTGATTGTTTTTCTTTTTGTTCGATTCTAATACCTATTATTTTATCTGTGTTTATAGATCGAGAAGATATAATGACTAGAAGCCAAGCTGAAGCTCAAGCCAGGGCCTTGAGAAATAAAGAACACCATCGAGTGGTTGCTGCTTGATGAGAGGCTCCCGCTGCAGAGCTAGCTGTAGAGCTGGCCGCCTCAATATGATCGACATCTAGTTTTGTGGTTCCACAAACTAAAGAATCACCCGAGCCCCAATCTACTTGATGGAAAGGACCTATGCAAAGTAGCCTTATGGGCTGGGGCCAAAGGTAGATTACTGAACAAAGAGGCTTGGCGCCAAAGAAGATAGCAGCGGATAAGGGAAAATAGAGGCAACGACAGGCTATGACCTATTTGGAAAATGTGGCAATGGGGTGCTGTTTCAACTCCCTTAGTTTTCATCACCCCATTTTGGGTCCAACTCAACAAATGAAGTGGCTGGCTCTACGTCCATCTTTTAAGGGGGAATAACTGGCGACAATACCCTAAAGTAGATAATATCGAGGCTCTTCTTACCCAACCAACGTAAACTAATGGGCTTGAGTAAGGTCAAGGCTCTTCAGGCATTGGCCTACCACTGTAATATGGTAAGCATGAAGTCAAGAATTTCTCGTCAAATTCCTTTTTCATAGTTGAACTGGAGACTGACATTTTGATGTTACAGGTGGCCAAATAGGCTACAATATCTTCTGCCAGTTGGAGCTAGCATTGGTAGATCAAGAGAAGCTATAAGAGAAAGGGAATATGGAAACCCTCAAGGTTCAACTCGAGTCTTCCCAGCTGTAGGTTGACCAGCTAGCCAAACAAGTGGCCAAGCTCATGGAATAGTTGAACTAGAAGGATCAACAGCTGATCCAAGCAGTCAAGGAGCGGAGTTTAATGGACTCAATCGTCAAAAAGGCTCACTTGGACCTACAGGTGAGCTTCTCCTCTGATCAGGAGGCACATTGCACAGAGGTAACTAAGGAGGTACGGGAGGCCTTCAATCGACATTACCCTATAATAAGGTAGGAGGCAGTAGAGCAATTCATCTTAAGCTCGGCCTTTCAAGATACGAGCATAATTATGTCACTTGATGATGCTCGTGAGGCATTACACAAAGCCATGAAGTATCTCGAGTGCCTCAGTTATGCCTTCTAGCCTGATGACAAGAGCAAGATAAGCCTTGCGCTTAATAAAAATCTACAGCCTTACCCGGAGCCCAAGGAAAATGGTGTTAATCAAGCCGAAGAGAAAGATTCCATAACCACATCACCTTATGTGCCCCCGACTGAAGCTAAAAAAAAAAAAGGCTGAGGTCAATTCAAGGTTAGAGGATTTGGTCAATAAGTTCGCATTTGCTGAGGACTTTGTTGTCCAACTTAGGGAAGAATAGGTTGATGTGGTGCAGTACGTGTTACGTTAACTAACTTTATGAGCGACGTCGTAAGGCCTTCTCACCACCCCAAGCCATTTCACCTCTTATCTGTGCACTTCTAGAGCCTAACTTAAACTAGCTAGAGGGCAACCAGATGGGGTCCAACCAGAGTTGACCTCAAAGCTTGCTATTGCATTGGTCTTTGCTATTTATTTTATTTTATTTTTGTAGTAGACTTGTAATCGAACTTCTTAATGAATGAAAGATATTTTTCATATCAATTTTGTTGAATGAAATATATTACTTGAACTTTATCAAATGCGACTTTATTGTCGCAATAGTATGGGGGATAACTGATAAAATAGTTGGGTATCACAATAGTTATCAAGAAAATCTACCAACATTGTTGTCGAATTTGCTTAAAGTTAACTGACGCTTGGTTTTACCAAAGTGCATTTAGTAATTTATTTTTCACAACTGTGCATTCGATTCTTATTGTTTCCTAGTCGACTTATTGGCTGACTACTTCATTAAGCAGCATGAAGATGCACTTGTGTCAACTGCGGGGTCGACTTAAAAATTGATTAGGTAGCATATAGCCATTTCCTATTAACTACGGGGTCGACTTTGATCTTGAGTGGCAACGAGGGGCTTCTTATTCATTGACAACAAGGTCGACTAAGATCTTGGTGGCAGCATGAAGTTGTTTATTCATTAACTATAGGTTCGACTTTATTCTTATATGACATCGAGGGGTTGCTTACTCATTGACTGTAGAGTCTACTTTAATATTGTGTGGCAGTGAGAGCCTGCTTATTCATCAACTACGGGGTCAACTAGAATCTTTGTGGTAGCATAAAGCTGCTTATTCATCAACTATGAGCTTGACTTTGATCTTGGTGCTTGGTAGGTACGGTTATTACAATGCCTGCAAATGGTAGCAGAATTGCTGAAACTTTATTCAAGTTGGAGAATACAGGGACGATTGCAATATAATTTCAAATATAGAATTTTCTCAAGTTGATGGCATTCCACATGCAAGGGAGTTCGTTCCCATCCATATTAGCAAGTTTGTAAGCGTTATGCTTCGACACTTTTACAATAGTATATGGTCCTTCCCATTTCAAGTCAAACTTGTCAACATTCTTGGAGATTTTCACCTTCTTGAGAATGAGGTCTCTGACCTTAAAATGGTGCATCTTGACTCTTTTGTTATAGTTCTCAGCCATCCTCAACTTGTAGCACTACATCGCGTTAGAAGCTTCTTGCCTGTACTCGTCAATAGTCTCAAGGTTGAGCCTTCTCTCTGATGTGTTCTTAATGGATGGAAGTGAATGACTTAAGCCGTGTGTTGAATAAGCTCAGAAGAGATGACTGCCTCAGAGTCATAGACGAGATTGTAATGGCTATGACTTGTAGCTATTCGAGGAGTTATCTTGTATGCCCATAGCACTCTGAGGAGGTCGTCTACCCAGTTCGAGCCAGTATCTTATATCCTGGCTTTCAGATGGTCGAGAATTATTCTATTAGTTACCTTTGTCTAGTCGTTTGATTGAGTATTGCCCACTGAAGTGAAGAGCACTAGCCCCTGGTACTCCTGCTTTGGAACTGAGTGCCGTTATCTGAAAAAAGGACCTTAAGTAGACCAAAATGGCAGATGATGTTCTTCCAAATAAAACTCTTAATGGCTGCATCTATTATCTTGGGAACAGCCTTAGCCTTAACTTATTTGGTAACGTGCTCGATCGCTATGATTATGAATTTTCCCTGTCCAGTCGACCTTGGTAGCTAGCCCAAAATATCAATGCCCCACTGGTCGAAAGGCTAAAAAATTTAGACATTGATCATTGGCACTTCAGGTTGGTGTGGTAAGTTTTAATAGACCTTGCATAATGAATATTTTAGAGCAAAATCCATCAAGTCCTTCAATAATATTGGCCAAAAGCATCTGTACCTGATTATTTTATAGGCTAGGGATCTTTCCTCGGAATGGTTGCCATACATACTTGCGTAGAAGTCCTATAACACTTTGAGAGCCTAGTTGGGATCCAGGCACCTCAGGGGGGGTCCAGAGATTGACCTCTTATATAATTGATCATGCTCATCGAATGCAAACTTGGCAGCTTTACCTCGAAGGCATCGAGCCTTATTCCTATCTTTAGGGAATTTGTCCTGGCTTAGGTAGAGTTTGATTGGGTCCTACCAAGAAAGTACAATCTCCTCAATGCTTGCTATTAACTTCCCCTCAAAGGGTCCAATCGATAACCTAACGATGACCAGAAATGTGATTTTTTGGTCTCTCGTGCCCCTGGTCGAGCTTGCAAATTTTGACAGGGTATCCGCCTGCTCATTCTCAAATCCAGGTACCTAACTAAGAGTGAACCTTTTGAATAACTATTGCAGCTTTTTCACCTCTGCCAGGTACTAGCTCATTATTAAGTCCTTAGCTTCAAAATTTTCATCAACTTGCTGGCCACTAGTTGGGAGTTTGTAATTGGATTAGGTGCTCGATACCCTGATCAAGCGCCATTTTTATCCCAGTAAGAAGGGCCTCATATTCTGCCTCATTATTCATGATTGCATAGTTTAACTTTATTGCAAAATCATATTCCTTAGCTGCTAGAGAACTAAAAGCAATTCCTACTCCCCCTCTAAATATGTTCAACGATCTATCAACATGCAAAGTCCAAACAAGAGGGGCTTCACCCTTCTTCATGGGCAAGTTAATTTGCTTAGCGATGAAGTCGGCCAGAACTTGTGCTTTGATGGCTATTCTCGACTGAAAAGTAATGTTAAATTCTCCTAGCTCGATGACCTATTTGGTCAGTCTTCCCGATGTGTCAGGCTTTGATCACACTTGCTTCAGCAATTGAAACTATGGTCGCAGCTTTCAAGCTGTGGTGACCAGTGCCAAGGCAAATTTTTTTATCTCCAAGTAATTATGCTCTGGTACTTGGAGTGGCTTACTGTAATAGTAAATTGGTTGATGGCTACCATCTCTAGTCGAGACCAAGATTGAGCTGATCGATGCTTTAGAGACCACCAAGTATATCTGAAGTACTTCTCCCAGTTCAGGTTTTACAAGTATGGGGGCGAGGATAAGTATTGCTTCAACTCGACCAGCACCCGATCACATTGTTCACTCCATTGGAAACCCAATTTCTTAGCATTTTTAAAAATTTTGAAGAAAGATAAACTCTTGTTTGTCAATCTTGCAATAAATCTGCCTAAGGCAATATCCTTTCGACTAGCCTCTAAACGTCTCTAACTGTTCATGGAGGAGTGATGTTGAGAACGAATTGAATTTTCTGTGGGTTTGCCTCAATACCTCGTTGACTGACCATATAGCCCAAAAATTTACCTCCACGGACCCCGAACATACACTTGTTCAGATTCAATTTCAGACAAAATGCTCTCAAAATTGCAAAAGTATGATTAAGGTCGAGCAAGTGGTCTTGAGCCTTTTCCGTTTTTACAATCATATCATTGGCATACACCTCTATTGACTTTCCAATTTTATTTTTGAACATAAAGTTGACCAGCCTTTGGTAAGTTGCTCTAGCATTTTTCAATTCAAAAGGCATGATCAAAAAGTATTAGACCCCATTGGGAACAATAAAGAAAGTTTTATCCCTATCATTGCGAACCATGAAAATTTGATGGTAACCTTAAAACGCATCCATCATGCTTAACAACTCACAACCAGCAGTTGAATCAACTAATAAATCTATTTGAGGTAGGGGTAAGGATCTTTAGGGCACATTTTATTTAAATATGTAAAATTGTTACACATTCGTCATTGTCCCTCATGCTTTAGGACAAGTACAGCATTACAAAGCTAAAAGGGATATTGAATTTCTACAATATAACCTACATCTAGGAGTTTTTTGACCTTCTCCTTGATGATCTGAGTTCTTTTGGTATTGAATGTCCTCATTTTCTGTCTGACTGTTCTATATGCAAGGTCGACATTAAAGTGGTGCACAATCGCATTAGGGTTAATTCCCTAGAGGTCAGATGTTTTCCATAAAAAGACATCAATATTCCTTCTTAGGAAGTCAACCATAAGACATTCCAGATGGGGGCCCATATCTGTCCCAATGTAGGTTGTCTTGTCGTGGTTTCTCTATTCAAGCTCGATGGTTTTAAATTCCCCAATGGATTCTACCTTAGTATCTTCCAACTTTCTCTTCTTATTAGCTTAGGTCTCCCCAGGTTCTGTTACAGAGGTGTCCCCTAAGGTTTTCAACTATGTTTGAGTCTTTTGCTTAGTTAACTTGATTAAGATGTTGTAACACCTTCAAGCCTCCTTCATGTTATACAGCAACTCTCTTGTGCCCGCTAGGGTCAGAAATTTGACCTTCATGTGATAGATCAACACAATAGCACGAAAATCATTGAGAGTTGGTCGACCGATTAAAATATTGTAAGTAAATAGGGCATCAACTACTAGATAGTTCACCATCAAAGTTCTTCTTCGAGTAGCCTCCCCAAATGATGTTGATAGGTTGATGGATCCTTCCAAAATGATTTTTGACCCCCTAAATCCGACCATAAGGGTTTGCATAAGTTCAAATTTCAGTTGGTCCATGTTCATTCTTTTCAGGGTAGAGAGAAAAATGATATTGGCCGAGCTGCCATTATCGACCAAGATCTTGCGTACTTCACAGTTAACAATCTCAACAGAGACTACCATAGGATAATCTGCTTTATGATTAATATTTTTTCCCTCGAGGTGGGAAAAGTAGTCGTCAGTGAATGAGATAGGCTCTACGCTCGTTGATAAGTGGAATGTTGTTTCGATAGGTGAGATTTTAGTTGACTTTAGCCTCTTCTAGGTTTGCCTTCGGGCAGACTTTGAGTCTCCCCCAGTAAGACCTCCCGCGATCATGTCAATCACTCCTCGAATGGGCGAATGATCCTCGTGGGCGAGTTTCTTTCCTTTATCCTCTCTGCTAGGGCGAACGATCACTCCAATTGCCTCCTTTTCTCCTAGGGGCATCTAAGACTGGCTTCTCATTGGGTTGGTAGCCACCTAAACTCTTGACGACTACAACTGTCCTTGGAGGACCTGTCTTCTGGCGAAGGCAATTATGGGGTGGCACTGCTAGCAAGGGTTGGCACGATAGTGTGCCTATTTAGTGTAGCAGACAGTCGGGTTGAGATTGAGTAGAGGTTTGCTCGCTTATCAGCTGCATTAACTGGGGCATAGTTAATGTCACAACTTGCTTCTGAGAGGTGTTGGGGCCTGGAGTGTGTACATCTTGCTAGGGCAGAGGGGAAAGTGGAGACATGGACCTCCTATTCTCCTCCCTTTCTAATGCGGCTCTACGTGTGTTCATCATTTTTTTTTCGTTGCCATCTCAAGTTTCCTACAAACAACACCAAAATGATAAGGTTAAAGTTGTTTGTAGTGAAAAGGGTTGTGTTTGGGCTAATTCAACTAGAGAGGTCAAATGATCCAATTGTTGTATTTCTTGAGGTCTAATATCTACAACAATAGCACATGTTAAACTAGTCGAGGTGCCCTCGGTGAAGGCACTCCAACGCTCAAGTTAGTTTTGGTCAAAAGAGGATAATCGAGTAGAATATTAAGAGCTTATAATATATTTGGCATTACATAGAGAGAGGCTAGTAATGAGGTATTTATAGCTTTTTCCTGAATAATATGTCAAAAGTCCCCTTATCAAGTGTAGAAGGCTTTTGTCCTTGTCAGGTGGTTAATGGTCATCCCTGATCCTAATACTATTCCAGGTGGCATTATCTCCCATTTCCAATATGAGCAGCACTTTAGGTAGACCCTTCCCTGTCAAAGATGGTGGCAAGAATGGTGGCAGAGACTGTATCGACTGCCACATGCCATTAATGTGGAGGGATGCTACTTGTTAGAATAGTAAATGTGGCGAGGATATGAGTTAGTACCAGAATGAGCGATCTAGTTGATTACAGTCGAACAGACGAGGTAGTCAACCAGATATATGATTGAACAGGCTAAATGACTTGAAGCCTAAAGTACGAGTGCGGTCGAGAATAACATATTCGACCAAATAGTTGTTGTCGAGTGGTCCATCCCATATGGGCCCAAAAGTGATGTTGGACCGTGCAAGTTAAATAGATTTATTGGACTATCTCATGTCAAATATATATTTTATTTCAAATAATACATCATGCTAATGTTAAATTTATAAAAATATAAATTTTAAAATAAATAACTAATTAAATTAATTAAACTCATATTTCAATCATTACAAATATACACATGCAAACACACACATCATCCAACTATAAATATACATATATTTAATACATAAAAAAATCATTTTTACCCTACAAACCCAACAAAAAGGCAACTAATTTGACATTTACAGTAAAATTTGTCTCTCTCCAAAATATAAAAAAACAAATAACTAATTCTCAAATCATTTTCTATATTTTTCCAAAATAAAAAGAAACACTTAACGCATTCTCCAAATTTTCTTCCAAAAACCCATTCCCCCAAAATGTTTTCTACAAAATGACCAAGATACAGAAGAACAAGCCTTTCTTTCTCTAGCTGGAAAATAAATCCTTCTTAAGACTACCGCGCAATCTATTCCCAACTATGTTTTATGAGTATGTTTCTTTTGCCTATAGAGCTTTGTAATGAAACTGAATCCATGGTGAATGCCTTCTGGTGGGTTAATAATAAGTCAGGGAGTAATGACACAAGCGGTATCAAGTGGATGAGTTGGAGACAGCTTTGCGCTCCAAAGAACAGAGGAGGGATTGTTTTTAGAAGCTTACATGAGTTCAATCTGTCTCTACTAGGTAAGCAAGCCTAATGCCTTTTGGCTATGTCGGAATATTTGGTCTCCAAGATCTTTAAAGCTAGATATTACCCTTGCGATGGTTTTCTCCAAGCAAAGTTGGGCTGCAATCCAAGTTTTGTTTAGCGTAGTGTGTTAGCAGCTCGGCCGATTATACAGCATGCTTGTTGTTTGAGAGTTGGGGCGGTACAACTATTTTGATTAATAAAGACCCATGGTTACCAGATTGTCAAAATCCTTTTATAACTTCAGCTCTTCCTAAGGAAGTGACTAATAGATTAGTGGATTCTCTGTTTATTCCAAGACACAATGAGTGGGATTTTAACTTTAGCATTCCACTCAGTGTTAGAAGTACAAAGGATGCTTGGATATGGAACCTTGACTCAAAAGGGATTTACACGGTTAGAAGCAGATATAGATACCTTATCAGCAATTAAGAATCTCCTTTAAATGATACTCAACCCAATGTTTGGAAGAAAATCTGGTACTCAAGGATTCCCGCTAAGGTTAAGTGTTTGGCTTGGAGGGCCAGTAGCAATACACCACCAGGCAAGGACCGATTAATTTCAAGGAAAGTAGAAGTGGACCTTGTTTGCAATATTTTTGGTGCTTGTCTTGAATCAGTTTTGCATATCTTTGTGAGTTGCCCCCTTGCAATTCAATGCTGGAATTATATTAATTTGGGAACTATTTGTCAACCTTCGGATTCTTCTACCTTTGCATCATGGCTGGATAAAATTATGATAGAAGTGAATGAAGAAACTGGATGCAAAATTCTGATAATGGTATGGAGCATTTAGTTTAATCGCAATCAAGTGGTTTGGAAGGAGAAAACTGGAACAACTCATTCAGTAGCATTTGTAGCTTTGTCTCTGCTTCAACAATGGACAGCCGTGCAACATGAAAGACAACAAAACTCTAGCAGCTTGCAGTCTAACGCAAACACTCGTTGGTGTTGTCCCCCGGTTGGATGGTATAAATGCAATACTGATGCAGCTATTAGCTCAAAGGATAACAAATTCACATCAAGTTGCATTCTTAGAGATGCAGCAAGGGTCTTCTGTGTAGCAAGGGTCAGCCCTCATCATGGATCAGTCAATTCAGCTCTTGTAGAAGCAATATCTCTTTGTAAAGCTCTTAGCTGGATTATGAGTAGAAACATTTCTAAGGTTGCATTTGATTTAGAAGCTTTGTTGGTAGTACATGCTGTTTTAAGTGATGTTGTTGATTTGTCTTATTTTGGAATAGTAATAGCTGATTGTAAAGATATTCTATCTGAACTTTCTAGTTGCCAAGTTAGTTTTATTCGTTGTTCAAGGATTCAAGCAACCCATTGCATTGCTAGGGCTTATGTTTCCATGTTTGAACCTTATGTGTGGGAAGCTATCATTCCTACTTTTTTATCATGTAATCCTTTTTAATATGAATTGAAAATTTTCTTTTAATGTTGATGCTGCCACGAGCTTGAAGGTCAAGTACTCCGATGGACTTGAGTGTTTTTGGACTTGAGATCTGCAACCACGAACACACGTGAACTAGCCGAGATGTCCCCGACTAAGGTACTCCGACGCTCAAGTCAGTTTAGGTGGAGCAGAATATAAGGAGAGTATGCAGTGAATAGTGTAAATGGCATTATCTTGAGCGCGGTTGGGCCTGCTGTATTTATAGTTTTATGTGGTCATGACTTTACCCAAATAGCCTTATCAGGTGTAATAGTCCTTTCCCCCTACCAGGGGATTGAAAGTCATTTCATGTTCAGAATCTGATACAGTGACAGGTGGCTAAATCTCCAGTTTTCTTGGATAACCGTACCAGAAGGGGCACGTGTCTGTCAAAGTTATTAGCAGGGTTGTCAGAGTTGTTGGCAACAGTTATACCGGCTGCCACGTGTCATCGACGTGGAAATATTCAACCTGCTAGATAAGCGAGTAGAGGATGATTCGGTGGTCGATTCATGTCGACCAAAGACAAGAGCTCGCACGCGTGGCTTGATCCTGAAGTCGATACGGGTCGACTGCAGATGCTGCCACGTGGAGTCGATACCGGTCGACCATGAGTGCTGTCATAAGGGATCGATTCAAGTCGACCAGGCACTTATTATTTGGGCCTCGTGGGCTTCATTATTTAGAATTTGGCCTGTTAGGCCTATTAGGCTATCTCATATCAAACGTCATAAAAAAAAAAAAAAATACAAGCTGAGTTATGTTTTGTTGTGTGAATTAAATATGATTTGTCTCCAAGGTGCTAAAACTTATAAGCACAAAACTTCCAAGAACAAAAAGGCCAGATATGAATATACTTCAATTTCTAAGTAAAGAAAAGCTAATGCTCAATACAAGCGGCATTGACTGACAGTTCAAATTGTTTACTTTAATTCATATTCTATTTTTCATTTCATATTTTGAATATAAATTAAGTTAATATATATATTTTATAAATATTTAATGTTAGATTTTTACATACTTGATATATAAGAATGAAATGAAAAATAAAAATAAAATACAAATTATAAAAAGAATGCAAAATGTGTTTGGTACCTTGGCAACGTCCTTTGCATGATTTTAGAAATTCCCCCTTTTTTATTTTAAAATAACATCTAAAGTAAAAATTATTTATGATTTACTCAATTTACGAGGATGTAAATCAAAATTTCAACATACCTAAATGGGGTGAAAAAATTTACCCTAAAAATTGTTTTATGTAAATTTGGACCCTAACTTTTTAAGTATCTCGATTTGACATTTTAAATTTTTGTTCTATTCCAAACATTAGTATTTCAGGCGAAATTAAGGTGAAAATACAAATTTGACCAGAGAAATCAGGTTTGGTACATATGAAAAAAATTGGAAAGTTAAATTCATGAAGTTTTGGGTTCAAATAAAGAACAATTATGGACAAAAAAATTACATATATACATACGCTACATTAAGCAGTGTTCTTCATAAAGTACTTTCATTATTGTTTTTTATTCCTCTTGACTATTAAAGTAATTTTCTTTTATTTTATTTTCTCTCCAATTTTTTACTTTTATTATTTTATCTTAATTTTTTTCTTTTATCCATCCTAAAATTTTAAATAAATATATTCAAAATATTAAAAATAATAATAACATTTTAAAGATAAATAAATATTTTATTCATTTTACCTTATAAAAATTTTAGTACACATATTAAATGTACTAGAATTCCTAAAATATACTAATAATGGAATTACACAATTACTAATCGTACAATGTAACTTATCAAAAAGCTACACAATGCTCTTAGAGACCCATAAATAATCGTTTAAGTTCCCTGAAACATGATAATCATTCAGACTTGCAATGGACTACTATGTAGAAATATTTTTTTTCTTTTCAAAATTTCTAAAAATACATTTATACTTTGTTCATTTAGATTGGTGGATAGAGATGAATAAAATTGATATTGCTGAAAGTTGCGTATAGAGAAAAAGGGGGTTGTGCTATGGATAAATTGACCAGGGAGGTCAAGTACTCAGGGTTTTACATACCTTGAGGCTTGAGATCTGCAACAACAACATACGTTAAACTAGCCGAGGTGCCCCCAGCTAAGACACTCTGATGCTCAAGTTAGTTCCGGTCGAGATGAAGAGATTGAACAGAATACAGAGAATGTAAAGCTTATAGTGAATGTAAGACTTATAGTGTATTGGACATTACCTTGAGCGTAGTTGAGTTTGAATTATTTATAACCTTCTCCAGGCATGATTTGACTCTAGCACCTTTATCAGGTGTATTGACTTTTGTCTTTGTTAGGGGGTTGGTGGTCATTCTATGTTCAGATCTCGGTATTGTTCCAGGTGGCTAAATCTCCTGTTTTCCCGGATGAACAGTGCCAGTGGAGGCACGTCTCTGCCAAAGTTGGTGGCAAGGTTGGCAAAGTTGACAGAGTTGGTGGCAGCAGCTGTACCGGCTGTCACGCGTCATTAATGCGGAGGCATGCAGCCTATCAAACTAATAAATGCAGCAGAGATTCAAGTAAACGCCGGAGTGGTCTTGAGGTCGATACATATCAACTAGACTTGAATATTTGTGCTTCTGGAGTGGTCCTCATGTCGATACGGGTCGATCGCAGACCCTACCAAGTGAGGTCGATACCAATTGACCAAACAAACTTACTATTGGGCCTCCTGGGCTGTCTCATTTGATGTTGGGCCTCTTGGACCTACTAGGTTATCCCATATCATGAGTCCCCCCAACTCACGGTCCTGATCGAGCTTGCCAACAAGGAGTAAGGAGTTTATATTCAATTACGGCGGTTACTATGCTCGATCAGAATTTGTGAATTCTCGACCCAAATTTTTAAACTGCCGACCAAGGTTTGAGGCGATTTCTCTACATTTAATGCTACTATTAATGCTCAGAATACGAAGCGTACTGGGGCAAGCTGTCATCATAGTGGTTACATGGATTTTCGCACGCGAATGCCTATAAATAGGGGATAACTGACTCCATTTATACTTTTACTGTCTAAACTTCTGGTCGAATCGCTATCTTTGAAGCCCTTTAAGTTATGCGCTTTACCCTTTTGAGATTTTCACTGTAAGTATCTTTGCTATTCTTGTTCTTTTCTACCTTTTCTTTATAGAAGCATGTCTGCTAGCCCAGATTCTGATAGCGCTAGGTTAGAAAGTATAGCCCATGGGGGGAGACTGGGGCCGAGAACACATCTGAATTATCTCATGGGAGTGAGTCCAATTCATCCATGAGTGAAAGCTCTAGCTCGAGCAGTAGCAGTAGCTCGAGCGATGTTAAGGTAGTATCAGAGGGGGAGGCTGGCCATACTGATATGCCTGCCAGTCGGGGTTGATTATCTACCCCTGACCATTACACCAAAATAGCCTCCAAACTAACCACTGCAGATTTAATTTATATTAGAGCAGCGTATCATATCCTTGATGAGTATAAACTGGTAGCGCCAAGGACTCAGGGTAGAATGCATTGACCACTCCGGGGGTCTATAAC
>JACGDI010005790.1:224062-242746 GCA_014898725.1 Jacaranda copaia
ATAAGCTCAACCACATCTTTTCTGTTATGCTCATATTGGTTTGAGAATAACACTGCTGTGTTTCAGATAGGGTAGCTGGGCTACAATATGTTCCGATGGTCTGAGATGGCACTAGCTATCAAGGAAAAGTTGGAGGCGGGAGAAAAGATGGAAACACTCAAGGTAAAGCTCGAATCCTCCCAATTCTAGGTCGAGCAGCTGAATAAAAGAGTAGCTGACCTCCAACAATAGCTCGACTCCAAGGATTAGCAGTTAGTCCAAGCCGTTGAGGATGGGGCCGTATGGATAACATTATCAAGAAAGCCCATCTCGACTTTCAGGTGAGCTTCAGTTTAGGTCCGGCCAAAGGTCATGCAAAGGCGACCAACTAAGCCAAAGAGACCTTTTTTCTACATCTATCCGCAGTGCAGCGCAAGGCTATTGAGCAGTTCGTGGTGAGCACCGCCTTCCAAGATGCCAGTGCAGTTGCAGCCCTGGACGATGCCCGTAAAGCATATCACCAAGCTATCAAACAACTGGAGCACATGGGTTATTGCTTCCATGCTGAGGATAGAAGCCAGATGAGCCTCATGCTCAATGAGAGGCTAGAGCCTTTCCCTGAGCCAGAGAAAGAAAGCGTCAAGTGGGCTTCGAAGGGCGGACCTATTGCCGCTGCACCCGACATGTCACTGTCTGAGGTGAAAAAGAAGAAGACTGAGGCCGATGCCTGGCTAGAGCAGATATGCACTGAGTTTGCATTCGCGGAGGACCTCATAGCCCAATTAAAGGATGAAGAGGTCGACCTGGCGTAGTACGTGCTGCGGTTGACTAACTTTATAGGTGACCTCCGGGGCCTTCTAAACCTCCTCAAGCAGTTTCTCCACTCACCTGTGTGGTACTCGAGCCAGCCTCAGATTGGGCTGAAGATGGGCAAGAGGAGCCAGGCCACCACTGAAGTAGAGTTGAGCCTGACCCCTTTATTTTTTGTAATTGTACCCTGCCAGAGTATTATCAATAAAAAAATATCTTTTCTTTCATTTTCCTCTTGTTGCGACATGCATAGCTTTTGACTTTTGTTGTGATAATGTGAAAAATATTTGGTTGCCTATTGCATAGTAATGGTGTTGCATAACTGTGTCGTCGATTGCTTCATATTCTTAGTCGACTATTTATTTGACCCGTAAAGTTAATTGCCTCTCAAAAATGAGTTGCATCCCTTGCTAAGTATGGGGTTGACAAAAAGTGGATGGTCGACTAGAATAACTCAGGTGACCAGGAGCCATTCAAATGGTAGCCAGGGGCTGCTTAGTTATTGACTATGGGGTCGATCAGAAACTTGGACGGCTGGGAGCCGTTTACATGGCAACAAGGGGCTACTTAGTCGTCAACTATGGGGTCAACTAGAATCTTTGACAGCTAGGAGCTGTTTAGGTGATAGTAAGGGGCTGCTTAGTCATCAACTACGAGGTCGACTAGAATTTTGAATAGCTATGAGCTACTTACATTGTAGCAAAGGGCTACTTAGTCGTAAACTACGGGGTCAACTAGAAACTTGGACGGCTAGGAGCCGCTTAAGTAGCAGCAAGGGGCTACTTAGTCATCGATAACGAGATTGAATAGAAACTTAGATGGCTAGGAGCCGTTTAAGTGGCAGCATAGGGCTGCTTAATTGTCGACTACGGGGTTGACTAAAATTATTAAAGATAATAATTAAGCTAATAAAATTATAATTTTATTTAAGATGAAAGGTCGCAAGGATAAGTGCCATACATTTTTAAATAAAAAACTTCCTAAGATTGATGGCATTCCATGGGCGGGGGAGTTCCTCTCCTTGCATGTTGGCCAGTCTATAGGCATTATGCTTCGCTACTTTGATAATGAAGTATGGCCCTTCCCACTTTGGTTTAAGCTTGACCATATTCTTAGAGACCTCCATCTTCTTAAGGATAATATCCCCATCGTTGAAACGACACTCTCTGATTCTTTTATTATAGTTCTGGATCATCTTTGCTCTATAGCACTACATAGTATTATAAGCCTCATGTCGATGCTCATCGATAGTTTTGAGATCTAGCTTTCTCTTCGACGTATTTCTTAGTGGGTGGAAGTGGATGATCCGAGTAGTATGTTGGATCAATTCTGAAGGTATAATTGCTTTCGACCCATATATTAGGCTGTAAGGGATGTGACGGATGACTATTTAAAGAGTTGTCCTGTAAGCCCATAGCACGCCGGGCAGGTGATCTGCCCAGTTCATCTCGATGTCCTAAATTCTAGCCTTCAATTGATCAAGGACAGTCCAGTTGGTCACCTCGATCTGACCATTCGACTGAGGATTACCCACTGACATGAAATGTTGTGTGATCCCCAAAGCCTCGCACCAACCTCATGTGCTCTTACTCTGAAACTGAGTGTCATTATCTGAAATAAGTACCTTGAGCAGCCCAAAACGGCAAATGATATTCTTCCATATAAAACTTTTTATGGCCTCGTCCGTTATCTTAGAGACAGCCTCAGCTTCAACCCATTTGGTGAAATATTCAACTGCTAAGATTATAAACTTTCGTTGCCCTGTTGATCTCGGCAAAAAGCCTACAATATCGATTCTCCACTAATCAAACGACCAGGAAATCTAAACATTAACCATCGGTGTGGCAAGCTGGTGCGGTAGGTTGGAATGGACTTGGCATGATGCACACTTATGTGCGAAATCTACCGAATCTTTCAACAATATTGGCTAAAAGTATCCATACCTAATTATTTTATAGGCAAGGGACCTCCCTCCAGAATGGTTGGCACACATACCTGCATGAACATCCTATAACACTTCCAATGCCTGATCTTGATCCAAGCATCTCAAAGGGGGTCCGGCAAAGGATCTCTTGTATAATTAACTATGCTCATCGAGGCAAAATTTGGAGGCTTGACCTCGAAGGTGCCGAGCCTCATTCTTATCATCGGGGATAATGCCTTGGCTGAGATATAGTTTTATTGAGGTCTGTCAAGAAATAATCATCTCGTCGATGGCTGTTATAAGATTTTCATCGAAGAGTGCAATTGACAGTTTTTCCGAGACCAAAAATATGATTTTCTTATCTCTTGTTCCTCTAATTGAGCTAGAAAACTTGGAAAGGGCATCTGCCCGTTCATTTTCAGATCGAGGGACCTGGCTGAGAGTAAATCTTTTGAATGATTGTTGTAACCTCTTTCCCTTGGCCAAGTATCGGGTCATTGACTATTCTTTAGATTCAAAATTTCTCCCGACTTGCTCTGCCACTAACTGAGAGTCCATAATCATGACTAAGTGTTCGACCCCATGCTCAAGCACCATTCTTATTCTTGCCAGCAAGGCCTCGTACTCAACCTTGTTGTTAGTGACTGTATAATCCAGTTTGATTACAAAATCATACTCCTCAGTATCTGGGGAGCGAAGAGCAACCCCAATTTCTCCCCCAGATATGGTTGATGACCCATCGACATACAAATTCCAAACAAGAGGGGTAGCGATACTTTTGTTGGGTAAATTGACTCGCTCTGCAATGAAATTGGCAAGTACTTGAGCTTTGATGGCCGTTCAAGATTGAAAGCTGATGTCGAACTCTCCAAGCTTAGTCGCCCACTTGGTCAATCTACCTGATGTATCGGGCTTCACTAATACTTGCTTCAATGATTGGTTTGTTAGTACTATGATAGAGTGAGACTGAAAGTATGGTCTCAACTTCCGAGCAGCGGTCACTAAGGCCAATGCAAATTTTTCAATCTCTAAATAATTATGTTCTGGCCCTTGGAGTGACTTATTGCAATAGTAGACTAGTCGATGGTTGCCATCTAGATCGATACCAATACTGAATTGATTAACGCTTCCGAGACTACTAAGTATATCTGAAGTACTTCTCCCAACTTGGCTTTTGTCAACATTGGGGGTGAGGCCAAATACTGCTTCAACTCAATCAGTGCCTGGTCACACTGTTCCGTCCATCAAAAATTCATCTTTCTGGCATTTTTGAGAATTTTGAAAAAGGGAAAGCCTTTGTCAGCCAATCTCGCGATGAACCTTCCCAAAGCCACGATTCTCCCAACCAGCCTCTAAACTTCCCAAATTGTTCTCAGAGGGGTAACATCTAAGACTGCTTGAATTTTCTATGGATTGACCTCAATACCTCTTTAGCTGACCATATAGCCCAGAAATTTTCCTCCTCGGACCCCAAATGTGCATTTATTCGAGTTCAGTTTCAATTCAAATGCCCTCAATATCCCAAAAGTATAACTAAGGTCAAGCAAATGGTCTTAGGCTTTTTCTATCTTGACTATCATGTCATTGACGTAGATTTTCATCAATTTTCTGATCTCGTCTTTGAACATAAAGTTGACTAACCACTGATAAGTTGCCTCAGTATTTTTTAAACTGAATAGCATGACAAGAAAGTAATATAATCCGTTAGGAACAATAAAAGATATTTTATCCCTATCCTCGGGTGCCATGAATATTTGATAATAGCCTTGAAATGCATCCATCATACTCAACAATTCACATCCAGCGGTTGAATCAACTAGTAAATCTATCCGAGGTAGGGTGTAAGGATCCTTGGAGCATACTTTATTCAAATCAGTAAAATCATTACACATCTGCCACTGTCCCTCCATTTTTAGGACTAAAACAACATTACAAAGCTAAGAAGGATATTGAATTTCTATAATATACCCTGCATCTAAGCATTTTATAACCTCCTCTTCTACGATTTACGTCTTATCAATGTTGAACATCCTTATCTTTTATCTGACCAGCTTGTATGAAGGGTCAGTGTTGAGGCAATACACAATGATATTGGGATCGATCCCCTACAGGTCAAATGTCTTTCATGCAAAGATGTCGACATTTCTCCTTAAGAAATCGACCATGAGACACTCCAAGTGAGGGCCTAAGTATGTTCCAATACGGGTTATCTTTTTAGGGTTACTCTCTTCAAGCTCAAAAGTCTTGAATTCCTCGATAGGCTCCACTTTGGTGTCCTCTAGCTTCTGCTTCTTATCGACCTGGGAGTCTTCGGGTTCCGCTATAGAGGTGTCCCCTGAAGTCTTCAACTGTGATCGAGTTTTCTACTTGCTTGGCTCGATTGAGATGTTGTAACATCTCCACACCTCATTTATATTGCACAAGAGCTCACCCATACCGACTAGGGTTGGAAACTTGACTTTCAAATGATAAGTGGACACAATGGCACAGAAGCCATTGAGGGCAAGTCGGCTAATTATGACATTATAAGTAAATGGGGCATCGACCACAAGGTAGTTCAACATTAATGTTCTCCTTCGAGGAGCCTCCCCAAAAGATGTGGACAAGTCGATTGACCCCTCCGGTATGATCTTCGACCAGCGACATGCACACAGACTGAAATTTCAACTTACCCATGTTTATCCTCTTTAGTATAGATATGAAGATGACATTAGCTGAGCTACCGTTGTTGATCAGAACCTTGCGCACCTCAAAGTTCACATTATCTTATGATCAACATTTCTGCCCTCGAGGTGGGCCAGGTCGGCATTAGTAAATGAAATGGGTTCTGCGTTCGTTGTAAGGTGAAAAGTTATCTCCACAGGCAAAGCTTTATTGAACTTGAGCTTCCTCTGTGTTTGCCTCTAAGTGGACTTAGAGTCCCCCTCTGTGAGACCTCTTGCAATCATGTCAACCACTCCTCTGATGGGTGGGCGATCTTCCTGGGTGGGCTTCTTTCCTTTATCTTCTCTCCCAGGGCTAATCGACCTTTCTCTACAGGGAGTCTGGTCAATTTTGCCCCCTTCAGTCTGGACTTCCACAGCTATATATTTTTTGAGGTGGCCTTGCCTTATCAACATTTCAATCTCGTCTTGGAGATTGAAGCATTCATCGGTGTCATGCCCCTTTTATTTATAGAAGTGGCAGTATTTCTTCAATTTCTTTATGGTTTCAGTCTCCGTCAACTTTCTGGGCTTTTTGAGGAGGTTATCATGCTGGATGGTGTACAAGACCTCCTTCCTCTAGATGTTCAATGGTGTATAGTCATGGAAGCATTTGATTAGAGATCAACCTCGCTCTTTTTATTTTTGTTCATCTCTCTCTTTTTTTTTCTTCTCGACCTCGGAGGATCTGAACTTGAGTTTGTTCATTTCCTCCTGGGTCATATATCTTTCTGCCAGGTCGAGCAGCTCCTCCATCAACCCAGACCATTCTCGCACCAAAGTATTGGTGCATTCTTTATGCCTGAACCCCAAGAACAACACGTCAATCAAGAACTCAATCCTGGGGTTATCTATTTTCAGAACCTCCATGTTAAATCTAGTAAAGAAATCACGAAGGGACTCCCCCTCACCTTACTTGATGATATGGAGATGGGTCTGGGGGAGCTTAGCCTTTCTTCTGCTGGCAAACTAGTACAAGAATTTATCACACAACTGATCATAGGAGTAAATCGATGATGGTTCAAGTTTCACGAACTAGTCTAGTGCGATGCCCTATAAGGTGGTCACCAACATCTTAGCATGGATGTATTCATTGTGTCCATGCAATTGCATCATGTGCTCAAACTGCATGAGATGTTCATTAGGGTCGGTAGAACCATCATACCTTGGCAAACCGGTAGGGACTCTAGCGTCCACAGCGATGCGCTCGTTAATAATTTCCTAAATGAATGGAGACCCTCTCTCCTGATGAGACCTTTGAGGACCTTTCAATTTTGGTGCTTTGTCGGTATTTTTTCTCAAAATTTCATCGAGACGTTTGTTGAGCTGCTGGACCTAATGGGATACTTCTTCCCACTCATCCTGATCTGTTTGTGTGGCATTCTGGTCAAAACTCGATCTAAGATGCTCAACCCTATCATGTTATGGGGCTCGAATGGGCTGATGCGCAAAGTCTATAAACTCTCTTCTCTCTTCACTATAGTCACGCCCAGAGCGTTCGACCTTATTGTGCTGCATGGCTTGATTAGGTCTGGCATGGTTTATTGAGTCCATTATCTCCTCCCGCACTTCTAGACGTCTCCTTTCTTTCTGTGGGTGTCTAGGACTAACTTTGTGCTTTGCAAGTGGCTGCTTGGCTTCTCGGCGGGAGCAACTGTTCTTTGGGAACCTATTTTTCGGTGGGGGCGACTGCGAAGTTGCACTAGCGGTGGGTGCGGGTACTGTAGTGTGCCTATTTAGAGCGGTAGATAACTGGGCTAATATTTGAGCAAAAATCTACTCACTTATCAACTGCATCAGTTGGGGCATGGTGAGCGTCACTAGCTGCTTCTGAGGGGCACTGGTGCCCGGAGTGTTTGTACCTTACTGGGGATTAGGGAGAGGTGGAAAAGTGGACCTTCGGTTCTCCTTTTTTTTGAATACTACTCTGCGTGTGTTTATCATTTTTCTTGTTGCAATCTCAATGACTTTCCACAGACGGCGCCAAATGATGCTGCTAAAAGTTGCGTATAGAGAAAAAGGGGGTTGTGCTATGGATAAATCGACCTAGGAGGTCGAGTACTCAAGGTTGTATATATTTTGGGGCTTGAGATTTGCATCCACAACACATGTTAAACTAGCAGAGGTGCCCTTAGCTAAGGCACTCCGACGCTCAAGTTAGTTCTGGTAGAGATGAAGAGATCGAACAAAATACAGAGAATGTAAGGCTTATAGTGTATTGGGCATTACCTTAAGCGTAGCTAAGTTTGAAATATTTATAGCCTTCTCCAGGCGTGATTTGACCCTAGTACCCTTATTAGGTGTACTGACTTTTATCTTTGCCAGGGGATTGCTGGTCATTCCATGTCGAGATCCTGATACTATTTCAGGTGGCTAAATCTCCTATTTTCCCGAATGAACAGTGCTAGTAGAGGCGCGTCTCTGCTAAAGTTGGTGGCAGGGTTGGCAGAATTAGCAAAGTTGGTGGCAGTAGCTGTACTGACTATCACGCGTCATTAATGCAGAGGCATGTAGCCTGTTCGACTAATAAATGCCACAGAGATCTGAGTCAACGCCGAAGTGGGTTTTAAGGTCGATACATGTCGATCAGACTTGAATATTCGAACTTCTGGAGTGGTCCTATGGTCAATACGGGTCGACCGCGGACCCTACCAAGTGAGGTCGATACCGATCGACCAAATAGACTTACTATTGGGCCTTGTGGGCTGTCTGATTTGATGTTGGGCCTACTAAGTTATCCCATACCAAAAATTATCCATTAACCAAAAAAATCGATTAATTGATCGAATCGAAATTGAATTCACCAACCTATTTAGTCCAATTAATTTTCAATTTGGATAACGATTAATTTATTATAAATTTTTGATTAGTGGTGCGGTTCAATCAATTTTTATAATAAAATCGGTCAAAAATTTATTTAACCTAATTTTAATAAATTCTCAATCATTGTGTGGGTTGCTCATTCTTTTCTTTACAAATAATATAATTGCAGGAAGAAGCATATAGGCACTAAAATAATAAGGAGTAGATTTAGATTTATGGAGTTCATAACGTATTATTGTTGAATTATTTACTAGAAAATTACCTATGCAAATACATTTTTAGCTAAACAAAGTTTTAATTTTTGGATTGAATCCATTTAATTCTAAATTTTTCTTGCTATATTTTTATTAAAAGATATTCAAAAATTCTCCAGAAGCTTGCCAAGCAAGGGTAGGCATATGAGAATTTTTAGATATTCTACTTACTAATACATATTACTTAGTTTATGGTGTTAAAAGTTCTTTACTATGATTATGAAATGATTTGATTGCTTGTTTTTGCTTGAAGTGCAACAATTAAGTTTATGTTTCAACCATAATATTATGTTGTTGAATACTAATATTGAAAAAAAAAATTAAATAAAAATTGATCAATTAGTAAATTATCCGAATCAAATTAAAATATTTTGGTTAATTTCATCAATTAACCAAAAAATTGGTGCTGTAAATGGTTAATAATTTTCATATATTTTTGGTGAATTAATTGATTGATTTAGTCAGTAAATTTATCAAATCGATCGATGATTTCCCTTACTGGTGCAGTGAATTGAAATCAAATATTTTTTTACTCAAAGTTATTTAAAGAACTCGTTTACTTTGTGTGTTTAGATTAGACATGATACATATAACTAGAATAAATAATGGGTTATTGTGTATCATATATAATGTTTGTTTGCTTATTTTAAATAACTTGATACCCAATTTGATTTTTGTTTGACATGATTATCTTATTTGACAAGCTACAATTTATTTTGAATTTAAACTATAAAATATATCACATTTTAAGATCTTGTACACAAGTCAAGTTTATCCTTAAATGCATATTGGGTCCTAATTGCACTAAAGGTATTTAAAAATGAACTGATATTGAAATTGAATTGAATTATATATATTTATCCTGCATTATCAAAATAAACAAAAGACCTCAAATTGTTTTCAATTAATTTATTTATATTGACAATGAAATCCTATTTTTAAAAATATTGAATTATTTATCCAATGGTGAAATCAGATCAATTTCAAAAAAGATTGTTTATTTATTGGGTGATGGCACATAGAAAACGTGCGTGGACGTGTCACGGTCGCACAATTATCGTGCGAGGAAGTACTCATTCCAAGCAACTTTAAAAAATGAGAGAAAAAGAAAGTTGGAAAATGATTTTAAAAAAAGAAAAGAAAAGGAAAAAGGAAAAAGCGTCAGAAGGTTGAAGCAAAGACATTCAATTCAGAGCCGTCCGATTCACAAGTGTGAAGTGGTGCTCACACTTCTGACAACAGGATAAAATATCACGTGACAACTCCCACGTATGTGTCTCAGCCCAACAGCCGACACCATCCCGCATACAGGTGAAATTTTCTGTCAGATTTCCTGTATCATGTGTACTGTTCTTTTGAATTTCGTGTTATTCATTTAATAATTAGTTTATGTCTCTTTACTTATAATAATTAATTCATTAATAATTTAATACATGTTAGAAAATTAAGAACTGATAAGTGATGTCATTGGATGCGATTCAAGGATCCATATATAACAATTATAACGCATATTTAATTTTAAAAAAAATGGAAATTTCAATAAACTTGTAAAATTGAAAGATTTTTCTTTCTTCTTCTTCTTCTTTTTAAACTTAACGTGTGCACAAACACATATATTTCAGGTTATTTGAAAGAATATTGAACAGTACCACTTAACAAATTGATGAAGAGCACAAAATCATAAATAGTTAGACTTGGCGAAATATTATCCATATCCACGGGTATATGTGGGTATTTAAAAAAATATAAGTAATGAATTTTATATTTTTAATTCAATAAAATTCGAATAATTTTTACTCATACTTAGATTACTCCCATTTTTGTGCCCAACCAATGAGTACCCATGGGTTACACGTATGTATATTTTTAAAATTTTTAATCTAAATTTTAATTTTAGATTTTACAAATAAAAAAATTACAACAAACTGAATTAACGTATACGCTAAATTAATGTCCTAGATACAAAATAGTGTATAACAAAAAGCCCTTCCCAATAGTAGTCATCTATATAGTCAAGTGATGAATAATTTGTTATTCATGTTCCAATGGATATGACATTTTCTTCTGCAAAGACAATAAGTTTAAGTAATATTGAAATTTTTAATTCAAAAAACTTTTGGCATTTAATGAACTTTAGATGTGAACTTTTATATGTAATGTACATTAAATTTGATGGATTTTAAATACTTAAATTGTAAGTTTTAAACTACAATGTTATTAACACGCTTCAAGTATTTGTTCAAATGTAACAAATTAGTAGTCTTTTTTTTCTTAAGTCTTATTTGGTTAATATTTTAATAATACCATGTAAGCTGCAAGATAAATATTAATTTAAATTTAAATATTAGAAAAATAAAAAATTGTTGCAGGTGTTCATGAATTACCCTTTGCCCATCCCTATAAGTAATGGGTTCATTATTTTGTACCTAATAAAAAATAGATAAATATCTAAAATTAGAAAATTTTAAAAGGATAAAAACCGACATGGACGATGAGCATCATAGGATATATATAAATCTAACAAAATATTATATACTCTAAAGACTGATGCTAATAATTTTGATTTGAAACATTTTTTCTATTCAATCTAATGAAATTTGACTTAGGTATATGTCACATATGAAAGTGATGTAAAATAAAAATTAAAATGAATCAAAAAGTTAGCGCATTTGATTCAAGTCTAGATTCATTGCACCTTCAGTATTTATTGGAAAAATGCCACTACAAAAAGATTAATTAGTGATTGGAATGGAATTGCACGTCAAATTAAAAGCTCTCATGCAGCGCACCTCTTCTATGAAAAAAATGGCTTTCCTTGGTATGAAAAAGGTTGGGAGGGACTACCACAACACCTCCGGTTAAAGGTGGTTATAGAGATATGTAAGTCCCGTCGTGGTAAACAATTTAATTAATTAATTAATTTATCAACTACAAAATAATTGATATGAATTATGATTTTATAAAAAGTATTGGGCTAAATTAATTGGAATATTATCTTAATATACATATATGTATATATGAAAAAAAATATTTTTTTCCCTCTACCTGATTGTATTGGGTAGTGTTTATTTATTTATTTATTTTTGTTAGATATTTTGGAATAATATTTTCTGGTAGCAACTTTGAAAATATGTATAAAATGAAATGAGATGTTTGGTTTTATTTTATTGAAGATACATTTTACTGCAAATATCTTTTCATATAAATTTGATCTAATTAGTGGTTTTCATTAAGTTCTTATATTATTTTATGCTATTTTCATAGTAAAATAATACTTTATTTAAAATAATGATAGGAAGATATAAATATATGTGAATAAATATATTTGATGTAATAATTTGAAATAATCCATTTTTTATAACATTTTTGTGTGAAATATATGATTTTATTCCTATCCTAGCTCTTTTGAATGAAGGCTGCTATATTTATAATATATTGTAGATATTTTTTACTTTTTGATAGTATTGTAAAAACTTTTAAATCTTGTTATTTTATTTTAAAATTAATCAATCATATTTAATTTTAAAAAATAAATCAAGTTAAGTGATTAACAACAAAATGAGAAAGCTAAATTGTAAATTTGATGGGGCCAGAAATTTACCACTCTTCGAAGGACAAATTCGTAATTTGGTATGTGATTATTTCCATTTGTACCTCCTCCTAAGCTTCTATGGTTCTATAAATAGCTATTACAAGTTTTGTAATCAAACCCATTTGCATATTCCCCAGGTCTCGTCTTCCCCGCCCTTCTCTCTTTCTCTCTCTAGACATACATACATATTTATATATAATATATACTGAGAGAGAGAGAGAGAGAGAATGGGAGGCCAGAAGTTCGCCGTCCTTCTTTGCGCCGAGGACTCAGACTATGTGAAGAAAATCTACGGCGGTTACTACGGAGTTTTCGTGAGAATGCTGAAGGAAGAAGGGGAAACTTGGAAGGTATTTAAGGTGGCGAGAGGCGAGTTTCCGGCGGACGATGAGATCGATGAGTACGACGGATTCGTGATCACCGGGAGCTGCAATGATGCTCACGGAAATGACCTTTGGATCTGTAGATTGCTGATTCTGCTCAAGAAATTGGACGCCATGAAAAAGAAAATACTTGGCATTTGCTTTGGCCATCAGGTATCTCTTCGTTTTCTTCTTCTCTGTTTCTTTTCCCTTTTTGCCCCCACCTTTTTTTTGTGGCTTTGTTTTGTTCAGTCAGTTCGTGCTTTTTGTTTGCTTGTTTTGCTCATGCCATTTTTCATTTCGTTTGTGTTGCTGGGATGGACAGATGTCCTTTGTTTTCGGTTTCATGTCTGCCAAGTTTGGTATGGTAGTTGTCAATCGTGACACCTCTCACATATATACAATATACATACATAAGCACACACATACATATATTTACACTACGAGAGAGGAAAATACCGAATAAGCTATTAATGTTATATATATGTATGTATTGAATTAGCTTTTAATAGTTAATGTAAGCGCATTATCGCAATATCATGCGCTGGCTCTAGAAAAAACAAGTGCTAAAAATTGTCTATTTTAAATATAGAATTTTATACAAGAGTAGATAATGTAATTTTAATCTTCTTAAAAGAGTATAATTCATAAATTTGAGAGATATAAAGTAACAACAATTACTAAGTTGTTAAGGAATTACAACATAATATAATGGGGTGTGATTATGCATGGGGCCGAGGCCGCCATATGTAGCGGTCGAATGACATCTACAAAGAAAGCCGTGTCTCCAACTTTCCTTGTTTGAAGGAAATTTCATTGCTTAATGAAGCCGACTAATTGTTTTTGAAGTTAAGTTTTTAAAATTGTCAACTAGAATCGGTCTCATGGGGCCTATGATTATGCATAAAATAGTTATTTAACAAAATATGAACGTCACATTTTAAAAATGGTAATTCAATTCGTTTCACAGCTAAAATTTGTTGATTCTACCTCGGACATAATTCTTGGAAAACTTGTGCAAGTGTTTCACTGAACTTTTTGTCAAATTTAGCATTTAATATAAGTACTATCTAATGTTACAAATATAGTATTGCCAAAACTTGAACAAATAGTAGAATGATACCATCTAACTCGTATATGCGTTCAAGAATCAAAATTCGTGACAAATTGTGGTCCAGAACTTAGTTGTACAATTTTTTTTTATTGGGGCCACGACCATCTGCCTTGACCTACAATAGTTGGCACTTGAAAATGCCCTCACTGTGGGGCTAAACGGGATGAGTTGTTGATATTTGACTATAATTAGTGGTATGGGAGTAGGACCTTTTCTTGGTCATCGTTTGTCGCTTGGTTTTGATTTACTTTATTTATCCCATTTACTGCAACATTTCAGATATCTTGTGGATCTTCAACTTTGATTTTTCTCCAATGAAAAATCGAGTTGCTATTTTATATCATTATATTTTTTTAATCTAATTTTGATAAAGGTAGAACAATTTATTGTTGATAGCTGGACATGTCTCTGTACACCTACCTCCTTACCAAGAATTGTTTTCAGTCTTCCTTACCGAATCTGGATACACGACAATTGAATTCCATGGACAGTCTAAATAAATGAACCAAAATATGAGAAGCATTTTTCTGAGGAAAAAAGTTGTGTGGATGAAAACAGTTTGTCCTGTGTGTTAAGGCCATTACATTCCACGTCATATCCACCACTATTTTATGGTTCCCCATCTTGATGATACCTAAGACCACTAACTTTTGTTTCTCATCGTGGTTTTATCTTTGATGGGATGAGGAGTGTCTACAATGGTGGTATTTCGAATATCAATAATTATGATAAGCGTAGTAATAATTAGATATATTGCAACACGTGCATGCTAAATATAAAAATATATTATGATAACATACATTCAACGTTGATCTAAATTGAAATTGTTAGAAATGTTACACAACATGCTAAATAGGTAGATTTGAAATTATTCTACGAATAACTTATTAATACCATTTTATATAATCTTTCTTTCTATCTTTTTTAATAATAATAGATTTCATTACGTAACCTAACAATTATGACTAAATTCAACCTTAGATCAAAATAGGGTCACTTGAGTTGACCGTACTTTAGCGTTTCAAGTATCCAAATACGCGTTTGAAAATTTCTATTGAATCATATCATTAATAGGAAATCAACACTTGCACAATTGGTCGTCCACTTTTTCCTTGACTTATGAAATAATGCTCCTAATTGTTTATGCCAATAACAGTAATTTAAAAAAAGACATGTTGCTTATGAACATGTGATCCTCATATTGCCATTAAGGTAGACTACAGGAGATATGCATTGATTCCAATAAACAAACGATATATAGGACATATACATTGTCGGTTGTGTGAGTCATTTAATTATCTCCACACTCAACGTTACATCACAAAAGTAGGAAGCGATGTCTGAACAGGGCTTTTGTCATAATTGGAAATCTCAATTATGGTTCTCATGGTGGGCTTATTGGGATGTCCAATTCCGTTACACGCATGTCAAATTCCATTCCATCATTTTCCACGGCTTACATGATGCGTATCCATCTCTCTCTTGCTAGTCAACCTAAGTTTTGCTTTGTGGTTCGGACTTGCGGTTTCGTCCAAGTCAAGGTAGATATTTTTTGAAGATAATAACACAAGGACGAAAAAATACACTTAAAAAGAAAAGAATCAGATAATGAACAAATATTGTACTCGATAGTGGATGATATTGTCCTTCATGAAGTTATTGATGGCATTTTTTCTTTTCCAAAATCATACACGGAGGAGGACTAGAAACCCAGAGAATATTCAAACAGGATTCCAAATTAAATCTGCTTTCTATGACCTATATTTTTGTATGTGAAAGGGATTTTTGGTGTTAACTAGATATTGGGACGAGCCGTCGGTGGAAAGATTGGCCGGGCCAGTGCAGGATGGGACATTGGAATCACAAAAGTTCACTTGTATCCATCACATATTTTCACTTCCCTCAAAATGCCTGATTCCCTCTCTGTGATTGAGTGCCACCGGGATGAGGTTCGATCTAGCTGAATCTCTACCACCCAATTTTTAAGCCCGCTTCTAAACTTACACAACCTTTTAATGCATGGTTTTTAGGTATGGGAGCTTCCGCCCAAAGCAGAGGTCTTGGCATGGTCAAACAAGACTGGGGTTGAGATGTT
This sequence comes from Jacaranda copaia, assembly GCA_014898725.1. Taxonomy (NCBI): domain Eukaryota; kingdom Viridiplantae; phylum Streptophyta; class Magnoliopsida; order Lamiales; family Bignoniaceae; genus Jacaranda; species Jacaranda copaia. The sequence continues at coordinate 239,718 of JACGDI010005790.1, forward strand.
CAGGTATGGTGATCACATCATGGGCATCCAGGGTCATCCCGAGTACACAAAAGATATCCTGTTGCACCTAATTAAACGTCTTTTCAGCCGCGATCTCATTGAGGTAGGTATTTCTCATTCCGGTGATTTCTTTCCAGAAACCAGTATCTTAACTAGCTCTTGATCATCTGTGTGTGTGTACGTATATATGCTCTTAAACCTATAGGAGTCTCTTGCTGAAGAGGCCAAGACAAAGTTGGAAGCCGATGAGCCAGATCGGGAAGCGTGGAAGAAACTGTGCACCAGCTTTCTGAAAGGGAGATTGTGATGAAAAATCTTGAAAGAATTTGGGGAGGTCAGAGCATGTAAATAATCTTGGGCAGTTTGGTAAGAAAAGTAACCAATGGAGTCTCTTGAGCAACATTATTTTGCCAAATATGGCTTTAAATATTATAAGAATGCATCATCAGATGTATTTGGTGGAGACTTTTTAACAAATGGATTGCAATAGACATTATCTCAATTCAATTGTTTATTTTCACTTTCTACATGGCTTATAATGGTGACGATGCCAGAAAGAAACTGCTGGAAAACTCTAGGCGACACTTTCAAACTTTGGACAGAAACTTGGCCCCATAATCAAGATTGGATGACCCTTTGCTTGGGCCTTGGTGTCCTATTTCTATTTGATTGCGGACTAGCAAAAATGGTTTTTAATATAATCCATGACGGGTGGACGCAACCACGTTGGCGACCTTCACAGCATATTGTTGTCCAGCTAAATGGAAAACGAAAGCCTTGCTGACATTATAGAGTAACTAGCTAACAATAAGTAATGCAAGGATTGACCATTACGTAGGATTAAATAATCACATATTGTACAGGGCGGGCGGTCACGTCTATGCATAAATACAAACCACGCCTCAAGTGAAACTAATCCAACCAAAACTTAATGGTTTAGCACACACACGAGGGCAAAATATGTTTAGAGCAACTATAGGTATCGTGTCCTTCTGACTCGTAGACAATAAGTCCACTTAAAAACAACAAAAAGTACGTTTTCCTACTCGAATATATTTGAACTAAGTGTACATTTACAATTATATTCCGGTTTTTATCTTCTCTTTATTTTCCTTTTGCTTAATTCTTTATCGACCCAATTGCAACCGCCTGTATTGGGATCAAGACCATCTGTATTTGACGGATGGGTGGGTAAAGCCGTAAGCATAAGATGCTGAGATAAAAGACGAGAAACATGACTCGCCGCAAGTATCTTCCCCTCAGAGCAAAAGCTGACATGCAAATAGCCTCAGCATTGTTTCTAAACCGGATGGCTGATGATAGAGATGATTAGCTCTCATGCCCATAAGCAATTGTACAATTCCTTCGGATGCTTTAATATGAACACCATCAAACCCTTAAATCACTTAATAAGAACCATGATAATATAAAAGAATGAACCTAAACAAAGATCCGTTCTGAAATCCAGGATTTCAGTTCATATCCATAGTTTTTCCTCATAATGTTCCATGGTTCTTGCTTTATATAAAATTATGGCCGCAGCCTGTGAGTGCCTCTTACAATCTGCACCAATGCTTCCCCCAACATTCAGAATCAACATGAAATTTGTATCGACTTCACATCATATCGTAGCTCACGATTATCCAAAGAAACCTAATTTTCAGCAGCTTTCATTCATCATTGTAAAAAGATTTGGTCTGGACAAACTAATCTAATTCCAGACACAAACTGAAGTTCCAACCAAATGTAACTAGTTATAAGAAATTAAATTATCGAGTTTGCCTTCCATGTTACTGACTTTTCTTGAACCCCTAAACAACAGTAACCTGTTACACTAATGGAAAACAATACTTAAAATAAACAGGCAACAATAAAGCTACAAAAACTCAAGCTTTGTTTGGTTATGTTTCCGTAACAATATTGTTTTTAAGAAATATAACCAAATATATCTTTATTTCCCTCCAAAATACATATTCTTCGATGTATACATACATATATTATATATACATTATATATATTTTTATTATTTTAATATTAAAAAAATCACTTAATTTCATTTTCGCCCAAAAAACCCACAAAAAAAGTATTTATTTGACTACTATCGTAAAAAAAACTGCCCCCAAAACATAAATAAACATATCAACAAATAACTTTTACATTTTTCAATAATTTATTTTCTCAAAATACATAATTAAATCAAACAAAAAATATAACCAAACATTCCCCAAATTTCTCACTAAGAAGGTATTCAAAGTCCTAGTTCATGGTAAATCCATATCATCCAACTAGATTTGATTGATCTCGTAATTGAAAATGTATCAATCCATATTTGTTTACATTTCCCCATGGATGTTTTTCAACTCACAAAACAATACCATCAACAAAACACATTTCCCAATCCAACAACCCAAAATACCCTTCCCACAACACTAAGAGTGTGTGTGTATGCATACACACCAATCACTAAAACTACACAAATACATAATCGATTACCATAAAAGATACAATTTGACACACACAACCAAAAAAAGAAAAAAAAAAATTGACATGTGAGTTTAAAATTTTTGTCCTCCCAAAACACTTCCAAACAAACCCTTTCATCCTAAAAAATTCACCACCAACCCCACCTCCCCACCAGAATAAATTAAAAAAGAAAAGAGTAAAAAGAAAAACCCCCATGCAAGACTAAAAAACACATCCTCCTGAATATTTTTTGCTTGAAACATCTAAATCACAACTAAACAAGCTCAACTTATGGGCTACCCCAATTAATGATGGCTACATCAGTACCTGTCCAGATTGCAAATCATATGGCAATAGCATGAAAGAATGAAATTCAATCCCTAACACATGCATTCTAGGCGACAGGTCATACTTTGGAGTACCCCCAACTACTATTTGCTTCTAAATATAGTTCAAAACCACTTTTAAACCAAATTGAGCAACTTAGATAGGAGTGTTACTAGAAAATTCCAATTCCCAGTACAAGAGGAAAAGGAAAGGGCCGGGGTGGGGGGTTGGGGGGGGGG
>JACGDI010005791.1:12818-46324 GCA_014898725.1 Jacaranda copaia
ATTTCATATTTATATATTCACACACACACACACACAACTCACCGTCCATCCCCAACCCCACGCATGGCTGCTGCCATGGCACACTTTCTTTTTTCTTTTCCTTTCTTTGCCCCTTCATTTTATTTTATTAATAATTATTTTATTAAATTAAATTTGATTATTTTAAATGCATATATTATTTTAATATTATTAAATATGTAACTCAATTAATAAATATATAATACTATTATTTAAATTATTCTTCATATGCTTACTATTTAACATTATCTAATATACATTATTATTTTAGATTTTTTATTGTTTAATTATTTTTTACAACATGTTTACTATATATTTTAACATTATTTAATACGGAACTAAGAATTATTAAAATTATATTATTTAAGGCAATAAAGCTAAATTTTTAAAAGAAATTTAAGGTAGTAAATTTACATCAAATAAACTCTTATAAATTTCAATTATTATAAATAGGTCCAAGAGATTTTTGTCTTTAGAAATTAGTTAAATAATAACTTGAGGGCATTTTTAGATTTTAAGATAAATTTTTTGCTGACATTAACAACTTTATATTTTGTTAATGGAAGCTAATGATTTTTGTAAAATGCAAAACGAAACCAAACCTTAGAGATATATTGTAATTTTTTTCATAATTGTGAATTTTTTTTATAATTGAGCCAAATTTCAGTTGGTGTAGGTAATTAACCCCTAACTTATTAAAAGAACATGATTTAATTTTTATTTCTCATAATTTAATTATGGATTGAGATGGTTCTTAAAGAGATAGTTTGTTTATATAAATATTTTTAAAAAGTTGAATATTTTTTTATAGATGAATTTTAGGGATCTTTATAATTTCAGTAAAGGAGGTCAATTTTATCTTCTTCTTTTTTTTTTTTTCAATTTTTCATTAATTTTTGTAATTTTAAAATGTATGGATAAAGTTATTATTTTACAATTTCATCAATTTCACCGATGGATCATTGACATTAGAGGATTTGTAATTTTTTCATAATTGTGGATCTTTTTATAAATAAACCATATCTCAGGGGTCTAGATAATTAACTCTTAAATTATTAAAGAAAATGATTTAATTTTTAATTCTATTAATTTGGTTCTTAAGCAAACTATGATTTTTTAATTTATAGTGATTTTCTGATGAGATTAAAAGGGTGTTTGGCTTAACTTATTCAAAAGATCTTATAAGCTTTTATATTTTATAAGATATTTTTAAAATTTATAAGATATTAGATCTTTTTAAAATAAATAAATAAATTTTTAAAATATTTAGATAAAATAAAATTTTAAAACTTATAATATATTAATAATGACAATTTTATAATTAATATGCTTACAATCAAGGAGTTTGTTGAGATCCTAAAAATAAGTTCAAAATGCTTGAAGAATCTTCAGACAATGGCTTGATTTACTTAGCCCATTTAAGTAAATAAATATTCTAAGTTCTTTCTTGTCTTTAAATATAAGGCCATGAATTGTTTTTTCTTGTCTTTTGACAAGTGCTGTTTAGTCTTATTTGATTAGTTTTTTCTATGCGGACGATTTAGTGAACCAATACGCTACGGTGTCGCTTGAAGAAGAAGAGACAGGAGGAATCATCTTAGAAGACTTAGAGGAGAGTGAAGTGTTTATTCAGCCAAGGTTCTATATAGTTGGGCGTTTTTTAACAAGTCAACTTTATGGCTTTCAAGAACGCGATGGCTTCAGTCTGGCAACCAGTGAAGGGCATTTGCATAAAAGAGTTGAATCAGAGCAGGTATTTGTTCCAATTATTCCATAAGATGGATGTGCAAGAGATCCTAACTGGAGGGCCATGGATTTTTAACCAACAACTTCTGATTATGAAGAAAGTTATTCCTGGAGAATAACCCCAAAACGTTCCCCTCACACATGTCAGTATTTGGGTTCAAGTGCATGATCTGCTAGTGTGCTTAACCCAACGCATATGTAAAATCATAGGAGATTATGTTGGAACATTCATCGAATCTGATCAGAATAATTTTGGGGGAATATGGAGACTTTTTCCTACGGATTAGAGTATTGTTGGATGTTGGAGTACCACTAAAACAACGAATGAAAATCAAAAAACAAGGAGGTGAATGGTGTTGGGTTAATTTTAAATATGAATGATTGTCTACATTCTATTTTTATTGTGGTATTATTGCATTAAATTATATGATATTGATTGTTCATCTGTTGAATTACTGTATGATAGTTGGTTAAGAGCTCAAACACAAATCGAATATTAGTGAACGCTGATTTCGATATAATTTGTCATTGAAAAATCAGTCGAACATCGAATATAGTGGTTTTTGGGAAGCTTGAGAAAGAAATTTGGGATTTACGATGCATAATCCGATTGTGATGAGGCAGGAAGGGATTTCTGGCAGATTTGGAGGGGTTGTGAATAGTAACTTCCAAACTATTTTAGCAAAAGGTGGTTTAGTTTTTGAAAATGAATGTGGCCAGGAAATGGGTCGGCGACGTATGGACCAAAAAAATTGTTGCTTGGAAGAGGGCCCTCATAAGGGTTGGGGAAATTTTATCAAGCCCAAATTATTTTGATTGTGAGCTTTCTTTCTCTGGGCAAGAAACATGCAATTGGCGGGTTTTGGTTCCAGGCCCACTAGCACCAATAAGTGTGTTAAACTGGAATTGTTATGGGTTTAAGAAACCATTGACAATTCAAGTAATAAAAAACTTAGTTAATAAGAAGAAGCCCAACTTTGTGTCCGTAATGGAAACGATGGTGAATAAAGAAAAGGTGGAGAAGGTGAGAATTGACATTGGATTTGAAGGCATGCTAGCAGTTAATAGTATTAGGAATAAAGGAGGATTGAATATGTTTTGGCGATTTCAAGATATGGCGAGATGAATTAGTTATTCTAGTAGTCACATTGATGTATAAACAAATATTGACGAAGAGGTAACATTGCACGTCACGTGCTTCTATGGATTCCCGAAACGTGCTCGTCGTAGAGACTCTTGGGGTTTTTTTTTTATTATCTTAGAAACCAATCAAACTATTATGGGTGTGTATTAGAGATTTTAACGACTTTCTCTGCCCATCTGAGAAGTACAGTCGTTGTCTGCATTCTCTTTGGCTATGTGAGGGATTTAAAGAGGCAATTAATCGCTGCGGTCTTAAAGATTTGGGATTATGTGTGCATCAATTCAACTAGGAACGATGCAAAGGCTCGGATAATTGGGTAATGGAGAGATTGGACAGGGCTTTAGCAATGTATCGGTGGATATATGAATTCAAAGATTCAAAGGTCATTAATCTGGAATCAGCAGGTTCGGACCATTCCCCTATTTTCTTTAATCATTCACTCATGGAACTTTGCAATAATAAAAAATGATTCCATTTTGAGAATGCGTGGCTAAGACAGGAGGGTTATGGGGAAATTGTTTCGCAAAGCTGGAATAACAATGAAGGAGATACTATTCAGAATAGACTGCAACTCTGGCGGAGGCATTTTGATTTAGGGTAGGAGTTTTGTCACCCAGTTTCGAGAACACATAAAAAAGTGTAAGGCGACGATGAGATGTTTGAAGGAATGCTGGGATCAAGAATCCAGCAACTCTTTTCTGAAAGCACAGAAAGAATTCCTTATTGCCCTTCAGCAACAAGATGATTTTTGGCGTTAAAGGGCAAAGCAATTTTGACTACCTGAGGGAGACTCAAATTCGAGATTTTTCCAAGCAAAGGCTTCAGCTAGACATAAGCAGAATATAGTTAGTTAACTCTAAGATGCTAAAGGAAATTGGAGAACCAGGAAATATGGGTTTGGTATCCTGATCCTTGAGTTCTATTCGTCTTTATTTACCTCACAACAATGCTTGGATTTCTCTATTCTTGATGGTATCCAACAAAAGGTGTCAGCTAAACAGAATAGTGAACTTGTTTTAGATTTTAATGAAGAAAAGATTTAGAGAGCCTTATTTTCTATGCATCCAGATAAAGCTCCTGGCCCAAATGGAATGAACTCGATGTTCTATCAACACTATTGGAATACTGTGCCCTGAGATGTGATCAAAGTGTGTGTCTCTTATTTGACAGAGAGCTACCTGCCTCTAGGTATGAATGGTATGCTTGTTACGCTGATTCCTTAGAAGAAATGACCTAAATTTATTGCTAATCTCCAGCCTATTACATTATGTAATGTCATTTATAAAATCATCTCTAAGGTGTTGGCTAACAGGCTTAAGAAGCTCTTGCCTAATGTTATTTTTCATTATCAGAGTGCTTTTGTCCTGGGTCATCTTATATCTAATAATGTGATTATTACCTTTGAGATTGTGCATTATTTGAAGAGAAAGAAATAGGGGAAAAATGGCTGGGCAGGATTAAAAATTGATATGAGCAAGGCCTATGACAAGATTGAATAGAGTTTCTAGCATCAAATTTTGGGGAAGCTAGGGTTTGATCAAAAGTTCATGAACTTGGTGATGATGTGTGTGGAATCTATAAATTACAAGATCATTCATGATGGGCATGATACAGGTTCAATTCGGCCAAGTAGAGGCTTAAGACTGGGGGATCCTCTGTCGCCCTACTTGTTTATTATCTGTGCTGAGAGCTTATCTCTTATGCTTCACTCAATAGAGAGACAAGGAAGATTGCATGGATGTAAGATTTCTAGGAGAGCTCCTGTGCGAGTCATTTGTTTTTCATGGATGATAGTATGTTCTTCTTTAGAGCTTATCGTGAAGAATGTGATGTGATTAGAGAATGTCTCAGGAAGTATGAAAATGCTTCAGGCCAACTCATTAATTTCCAGAAATCATCATTATTTTTCAGCTTGTACACGGCAGAATCTATGAAAAGTGAAATATGTGGTGTTGAATGTGAATATGCAAACAGAAAATAGTTGTTATCTTGACCTTCCATCTCTCATTAGGAAAGAGGAGGAGGTTTTTCAGTTTATTAAAGAAAGAATATGGCACAAACTTCAAGGTTGGAATAAGAGGTTGTTGTCTAGAGATGGAAAGGAGATTCTCCTCAAAACGGTTGCTCAATCAATACCAAACTACTTGATTAGTGTTTTTCTAGTCCCAAAAGACCTTTGTGAGGAGATAGAGCATATGGTGAATATTTTTTGTTGGACCAATAAAAGCATGACAGATAACAGAAGAGTTGGAATCAAATAGATGCAATGGGACTGATTGTGCAAACCAAAAACTAGAGGTTTAGGATTTAGGAAGTTACATGAGTTCAACTTGGCCCTACTGAGAAAGCAAGGTTGGTGTTTGTTGAATCATCTGAATTCGCTGACTGCTAAGTTGCTCCAAGCAAGATATTACCCTAGAAAGAATTTTCTGGATGCAAATATTGGACAAAATCCTAGCTACACCTGGCATAGCATTCTTGCAACAAAAATATTCTTGCTAGGGGATGTCATATGAAGTTGGGTTCAAGCCATAATATCGTCACTGGTTGGGACCCTTGGCTACCAGATCCCCAAAACCCCAAGGTCTCTTCTATTCTCCCTTAAAATGTTGTTGAAGGTACTGTGTTGTCTCTTATCAATCATGATCAGAAAATATGGGATGGGGAGAGGATTCTTTCTATATTTAACGAATGAGATGTGGATCTTATATTTAGCATCCCTTTGAGTTTTAGTAGAATTGTTGATGGTTGGTTATGGAAAGAAGATCCTACAGGTATTTACTCTGTTAAAAGCTGTTACCGTATGCTATATAATGACAACCAAAACTCTACGAATGAACCTATTTTTGGAATATGGCAAAACAATATGGAAACTTAGTGTTCCCCCAAAAGTCATGATTTTGCCTGGGGAGCTTGTCAGGATTGTCTTCCCACTAGAGACCGGTTGGGGACAAAGGGTGTTGTGTTTGACCCTGTGTCCGGTTTGTGGAAATAATGAAGAAACTATGAAGCATATCTTAGTTGAATGCCCATTTGCATCAAATTGTTGGAGAGCTTTGGAGACTAAATTTTAGGAGCAGCATTGATACTGGTTCTTTTCTTAGTTGGTTTGCATACTGTACTTTCTGGCCTTAACTCATGGATTTGCGGCAAAGTCTTAATGATGAGCTGGAGTTTGAGGCAGAGTAGAAACCACATCCTTTGGGAGAATAAGTCACACTCAGTTAGACATACTGTTCTCACTTCCTTTTCTTCTTTCAACGAATGGAGACTGGCACAGCAATCAAAAGCTAGAGTTTCCCAACAGAAACAATCCAAAGGGTGTGTTAGATGGTAGATTCCGCCCCAAGGTTGGTTAAAATGCAATCCCGATGCAGCTTTGAATCAAAATAAGTCATCTTTTGGTACTGGAGCAATCTTAAGGGATGATCATGGAAGATTTTGTGCTACTTTAGCTTTTACACATAGAGGAAATGTTCAACCGACGCTTGCAAAAGCTGTCTTTTAAGGAAGCACTTACTTTGATCAAGGAAGAGAACTTATCCCCCGTAGTTTTTGAGTTAGATGCTTTACTGGTGGTGAATGCGCTATTTAGTTGTTTTGTTGGTAACTCTTATTTTGGCTCTATTAGCCTAGATTGTAAATGTCTTCTTTCAGAGATTTCATCTTATAAAGTTGATTTTGTTTGACATTCAGCGAACTGGTGGCTCATTGTGTTGCAAAGGCCACAATTTCTATGACTGAATGCTATGCATGGAAAAATCATATTCCTACTTTTCTCTATAATGTAATTGTTGTTGATTTGGAATGAAACTTTTATTTTAGCGTTAAAAAAAACAAAAGAAAAAAGTTAGGAATTCCTAACTTTTCTTAAAATAGCTTATAACCTCCTAATATCTTATTTTAAAAGCTTATGGGTTAGTTTGGTTGGATTTTTAAGTTATCTCATAATTATTTATCATATGATAATTGTGTGATATTTTATCATTGTGGTTTAGTCTAGTCAGTGTTCGAAACATCAAACAATCCATTGAATCAGAAAACTTACCTGTTCACGATTCACTGGTTAAACCATTTGTTAGATCATAATTAAACCACAATTGAACCGTGACATTATAATTACACAATATTTATTTATATTATATATTATTTAAAAATTAATAAAATACCACAATATAAAATATAAAGAGCTTAAATGATATTGTCTAACTTTACAATTCAAATTTCACAATTCATATTATAAATGATCATTACAATTTAAATATCTTAAGTCTTATAGTCTAAAGCAAGCCTTATTTCTTGCATACAATTTTTTTTTTAACTTTTAGATAATATATGGAGGTATACCTTAACCTTAAAACTTTTTACTTAGACATAAAAAAAAATTTTAAAAAATAATTTTGTTAAAAATTAAATGAAAAAAATCGGTGTGATTCACTAGTTTGAATGGTCCAACAATCAATCTGAAAAGTTTTAACAAAATAGGATTTTTTTTTTTTTAATTTTCAGGTTTTATGAGAAAATTGAACTAGATTGCATCGACCAGCCAGTCCAATCCGATTTTTTAAACCATGAGTTTGGTTAGCATAATAAATAAACTTATAGGATGTGGCAAGTTAATTTATCATAAAAGTTGTAAATATAAATATGGGTTTTTAATATTCACATAGACCTGAGTATTTATTGTCATTCCAATCAGATGAATAATAAGATGGGATAAAAATATTATATACCACTTTAATCAAATTGGGCCTATAAATTTTTTTTAAAAAATATTTACCAAACACTTTTTGATATTTTATAAACTTTCAAATATCATATTTTGATAAACTTGTAAACTCACCCGAATATTCTTTAAATTATTTTAATATTAATACTTATAAAGTGAATACACGACAATAAACTAAATTCATTGAAATATAATCTTAGAAAATCCTTTCTCTTACTTCTCACGAAAGGAAAACAGAAAAAAAGTTGATGTGCACACCATGAGAGTAAGAATGTCACGTTCAATAGCCAAAATAATATTATAAACTTGATGGACTTATGTTTCAAGTTCACTTTATGATAAAAGGATTTATTTCTCAGTCTTGCCATTCGTTACGGTGTTGGTAACTATAAAGATTGTGATAATTGGAGTTAAAACGGCAGTGTGCTCGAAAACGTGTGGCTGCAAACCCGGCAAGAATTTCAACAAGTCAAAAGTAAATATGGATGTTTTGTGAGAATCCGACCACATCCTCAACTCAGAAAAAGCAGAGCACAGAAACAAGGATCATATACATGGCCACCTACACGGCCGTTGTTCCTTTGATGCAGGACGTGGAGCAGATCTTGAGCTACTACGGCAATATTTTTGGCTTCGAAGAAGCAATTTGTCCTTTCACGAAGAAAGGGATTGAGATTCTTCACCATAATGTTAGTTTGATGGACTCATTCCTCAGAGATTCATCGGGAGAAGGTTACAATCACGAGTTCGTGAGCCAAATGTTGGAGAAAAGGATCACAGATGCGGCTCATAAAGCTGAGACTTATGTTGACTTCTGGGTTTGTGGTTTTTACTACACACACACAGACACAGATATATATATATATATATATATATGTTTACTGTCTGCTTTCCTTTTTGTGGTGACTCTGAAGCATTCTTATTGGAACAGGCAATGGAATGTCTTAAAGACCCAGCATCCACAATGAGAAGAAATATCATAGAAAAACCTACTCTGACTGAAATAACAGAAGAGATAGTCTCCATCAACGAGGAGCTGAAGAAGATTCTTGATGACAGAAAGGTCCAAGATTTAGAGGATGCCTATTCCACAGGTAAGCTTCAGTTTTTGTAATTGATCGCTGAAAGTGTTACAATTTTGTAGCTTTATTGTGGTTATGATTAATCAGCCTGCAAGAATATGTTCCTCCATTGTAGCTTCGATCAGTTGATGTTTTCTAATGAACTAATGATGTTTTCAAGAATCTAAATTGAATGATAAAATTGAAGACTTTTGCCTTTTCCGAGCAGGAAAGTCCTTAACTTTCTCGAGTTCATCAAGTAGAATCCCAAATGCAGAGGGCAAAGTGGTGGGTCATACAGAGGATTCGGTAACAATGCTAGATAGTCTAACTGGGCATCCATCACAACTCAAAGTTTTTTCAATCATTGGTATGGCCGGAATTGGGAAGACGACTTTCTCCAAAAGACTATATGATGATCCGCTTGTGGTTCATCACTTCTATGTTCGTGTATGGGTCACTGTCTCACAACAATATCAACTACAAGAAATGTTGTTAGGTGTTCTACGTTTTGTTACCATTGTTTCGGATGACATGTATGGAAGGAGCAACGAAGAATTACGACAACAAGTGTACAGAACTTTGAAGGGCAAGAGATATCTCATTGTGTTGGATGATATGTGGGACACCAAAGCTTGGGATGATTTGAAGAGGACATTTCCTGATGATAAGAATGGTAGTAGAATTATGTTGACAAGTCGGCTTAGAGACATAGCTGTTCATGCAAGTCAAGATACTCCTCCCTACTGCCTACGTTGTTTGAGTATGGATGAAAGTTGGGAACTACTTAGTTCAAAAATCTTTGGGGATGAATCCTGCCCTCCACCATTGGTGGATATTGGAAAGGAAATAGCATATAAATGCCAAGGACTGCCACTAGCAATAGTTGTTGTAGGAGGGCTTTTATTAAAGATGAACAAGAAACTAAACGTATGGGAGGAAGTCGCCCAAAATTTAGGCTCAGTGGGGATGGAAGAAGCAGAACAGTGCCAAAAGATACTTGCTTTGAATTACAACCATTTACCTGATCCCTTGAAAGCATGCTTCCTTTACATGGGAATTTTTCCTGAATATTATAATATATCAGTCAAGAAACTGATATGGCTGTGGGTTGCCGAGGGATTTATTAGAGCCAGTATGCAAAAGAGCTTGGAAGAAGTGGCCGAGGAATACTTAGAGGACCTCGTTACAAGAAGTCTTATTCTGGTGAAAAGGAGAAGTTCTGATGGAAGGATCAAGACTTGCTACATCCATGATCTCATGAGAGAACTATGTTTGAGAGAGTCCAAGAAACAAAACTTTCTTCATGTAATCAACAGGCATGGGCAACTGCAATTAAGGACTCGAGATGAAGATGTTCTTCAAGGCTCTGATTTTAGAGAAGTGTCTTCAAGTTACCTATATAATCTGCGACGCCTCGCTTTTCACTCTGACAGTCTCAAATACATGCATAAAAATACACCTTCACCACCATACACCCGTTCTTTCATGTGCTTCGAAAAACTCTCTTTCTCAGATCGTCGAATGCACTTAGGCTTGAACTTCAGATTCAAACTGCTTAAAGTGTTGGATATAATGGGTATACATCTAAGAACAATTCCGCGGGAGATAATAAATCTCACTCTTCTGAAGTTCCTGGCACTCACCATCCAAAAATATTCCTTGGATCTCATAGGTTTATTCGGTTTACGCAGACTACAGACATTGATTGTTGATGGTGAATGGGATGGCTATTTACCTCGGATACTGTGGAATCTGCTGGAGTTAAGACATTTTCATGTGAAGAGGATCTCTCTATCTTATTCTCCTTCAACATCAGTGTTAGAGCTAACAGGTGCAGAACTTCCACTCAAGGTTCAGAATAATTTACAATCAGTGTCTATAATACGCCCCGTAAGTTGTACCAAGAAAGTCTTTCTCTCCATGCCCAATTTAAAGAAACTGGGAATATACGAAACTGAAGAGGACTACAGGTTTCGTGGGTGGTTTAAGAAGCTTGTCCACTTACCAGAGCTTGAGAGGCTCACGTATGTGTTTAGTAATCCATTTGTCAGTTCAGATTTGAAACCTGGTCGCCTTCCGTCATGGGATAGTTTACCCCCAAAACTAGTGAAATTGACTCTGAGTGGCACCTCACTACCATGGGAAGATATGTTCAAGCTCAGTATGTTACCCAAACTAGAGGTGCTCAAACTCAGAAATTATGCCTTCTCAGGAGCAGTATGGAGATCTGAGGAAGATGGTTTTCGTTGTCTCAAGTTTCTGCTAATTGGCAGCACAAATCTAGAGATATGGGAGGCTGAGGGAACTGATTTTCCAAAACTCCAGCACCTTGTTCTAAGGCATTGCAGGTTTTTGAAAGAGATCCCTTACGGCATTAGCGAAGCACCTCTACTGGGGAAGATTGAATTACATTGTTGCAAGGATTCTGCTGTAGTGTCTGCAAGGCACTTACAAGAAGAACAAGAGAGCCTGGGGAATAATAGGCTCATGCTTCAAATAACTGAAGGCTAAGTACGCAATATATATATATATATACATAACTCTGTTTTGAAGACTCTCACTTTCATAGCACCTTCTGAAGAATTATCTTATGGCAACTTGCAGGTGTCAAAAAACCAACTTTAATTGTGAAATGTTGTGTTGACTAGCCAACAGTTATATTGCTGAATGCGGCAGAAAACTGGTAAGTGAATAAGCTGAAATTTCTGCCAGAAATCCTATTCTGATACAGGCCCAGCTTCGCCAACTCTGAAGGCATATTCTTGAAGGAAGCATAGGAGTGGAGATGAAGATGTTAAAAGCTTTGACCAAGTCCAACCTCAACTCCTTCCACTTCTGGGATTAGTTAGTGGGGCGGATTTGGAAGAGTTGCTGCCATGATCTCCAGCACACGTCCCCACTTAGTGCTTGTCTTCCTATTTTTCACTTGTTGCAAATAAAACTCCTATGGACGTTTAGTACATATCTCGGTTAGGATTAAGTCTTCGTTTATTTAGTAGTTGCATTTGGAGCTTGGTCCTCTCCATTTGGACTGGTTTGTTAGTGGAATTGTGTTTAAGATTCTTGCACAATCACTTGCCAATAAATCTTTTATTTCCTTTAATCTTTGTTTCCATTACAATTTTCCGGCACTTAATCAAATTCCTACTTCTGGTTTTGAAGTACATACAAGGGTTGTTCTTGTAGGTTTGTTCTAGCCCTCTAGCAAGCGCCAGAGAAATTGTATCGCCTTGTTGCAATCTACAAGTCACTCGCTTTGAAATTAGGATTATTTGCCAGCTTGAAATTAAAATTACCAAATCACTAATATTTAAAAGTAAGTGACAAATGCATTATCCTTGTTCAATTACGATTATTTGCCAGCTTGAAATTAAAATTACCAAATCACTCTAATATTTAAAAGTAAGTGAAAAATGCATTCTCCTTGCTCAATGCCTCAATAAAATCTAGTGGGTTAACTTCTTACTTTTCATTTGGAATAACTTCCTTTTCTTTTCCCTCCCTCATCCTTGTTTTTGCCACTTGCAGTTTGTACATGCTTTCAGCTGAATGCTTGAGTAGCGTTAATACCTCCATTTCCAGGAAAAAGAGCTATGATGATGACATGAAAAAGCCTGGCTAATACATAAAGAGACAGAAGCAAGAAAACAGGAGCATTTGAAGCACATGGCTGAAGGAAGGATTTCTCCATATCAAGGCAGGTTTCTGGCAACCTCAGAGGATTTGCTGTGGCTCAGAAGACAAAATGTATCTACGCGGTATGTAAGCAATTTTCCACCAATCTTCACCTTTGTACTGGTGGCACCGCCTTTGAAGATCAGGGCAGTCCTGAATACTCAGGTGCTGGAGTTTGCTGAGACAACGCACGGCTGATGGCAAAGATTTCAAATTATGGCAATCTGACACTGCTAAACTTATTAGAGAAGCTAAACTGTCTAACCACTCAGGCAATTCTGTGAGCCTTGGACAGCTGCATATTTCCAGGTTCCCGAGTGTTGTCACATGCTTGATTCCCACAGGCAGAAATTCTATTAGAGGGCAGCTTATAATAGCCAAACTCAGAAGGGAAAAAAGGTTCTCTATATTATTGGGCTATGCAGCTAGCCTTGGACAGTACATTATTGTCAAATGTTTGAGGGCTATGAGTGGTTGATATCCAATCGATATGGATTCCAGGCTGCAGCAATCCTCCATTGAGAGGTCCTCGGGGGACCTCAAAGATCCCATGATGTTTTTTCCTGAAAAATCTTCACACTATGGCTATCACTAATCTCAAAAATCTCCAAAGAAACTAGGTTTTCAAATTCCTCAGACAGCAGAGGGAGATCCTCACACCAATGACTGCTGAGGAGTTAGGGATGCAAGGGCCAAATTCTGAAGGGAGAGAATGAAGCTTTGGGCAAGAGCTTATTCTCACAGAGTTGAGCCGGCAATTATTTCTGATCAATTTAGCTGGTAGACACAACAGATCATCAAATCCTTCAATTACCAGAGTTGAAAGAGGGGTTAAATCTTCCATGCACTTCAACACTACTGAACTACATTGCCGCAGCTCAAGGTACTCCAGAGAGGTAAAAATGGCAATGATTTCAGGTTAGGACAGTCGGTGAGAATTAATTCTCAGTTTTGGAAAATTTTCTCTGCCATCCAGGCATGCCCACTCTTTTAGAACTGGAAAGTCCTTCATATATAGCTCTTCAAGTGATGGAAATGAGACTTCAACATCCTCTCCATAGATTTCTTGGTCAATATACATAATGCTGTTTATTCCTTCCATGTGCAGTGATCTCAAAAGTGGAAGATGACCAAGAATTGGAAGCTGCAAGCATCCTCCACAGTTGATCAACACAACCTCAGTCAGGTTTGGAAGAGTCCACTCTGCAAACTTGATCCCATGACAGCCTACTATGAAAAATTTCTTCAGATTTTTATGCGGTTGGAGGCACATCAAAACTTCCCAAGCCAAGCCCAGATCAGATACTGTAGGGCATGATGGTTCGGGATCCTTTGATGGCCCTGGCAGGTGAGGTTTTCTCTCTTGAAATCTTGCAGAATTGGCTCCCAGAGCAGGATTCATGATGAAACCTCAGCTGCATTGCCCCAACATAGCCCTAATGATTACAAATATTCCTTATCCATCAAATTTACAGTTTTAGCTTGCTCTACATCACACACACGCTTGAGATGTTTGATCTTTAGCTCACCTCTAAGGTTTAAATGTTTCATCCAGTATTATATGTGGGCACGATATATATTGGCAATGTCTGAAGGTGAACTAACCTGTCAATTCCTACAACATCTCTATGAGTGCTTCACGGCCGCTTATATTCAGATGCCTCAGGCCAGTAATCTAGGAGGCAAGTATTTAAGATTGTAGTAGCCAAATAAATTTAGGATCTCCAATGAGCAAAGGGAAGAGATAGTCAAAGGTAACCTGTGGAAATAACTGTTGGAAAGATCCAGGCGTCTCAAGAATGAAATCTCACCTATGGACTCAGGCAGGTTTATGAGACATCCACTCAACTTCAGCATCCGCAAGTAAGCAAATGTTGAAAAAATAAATGAAGACACAGCTGAAGTCCTCCTGAGAATATGAATAGAGTTCTCAAATGTCTTGCCTGATGTAAAGCCTCTGGAATTAGAGATGACCTATAATCAGACGTGATTTATGCATGATGAACTTGTCCAAGATTTCTTCCCATAGGTCCTTTCTCTAGTACAAAAATTCATTTTCTGTGATAAATCTTGCAAGGCTGTAAAAGACTTTATTCATCTTATACCCTCCCATAGAACCACCACCTTCACCATCATTGACTTCTTCAAGCACAGACATCCACAGCAGCTCATCAAAATACTCATCTCCGATGTCTTCCACTGGCTTGCAGCTTCCACCATCTGATTGGATAAAGCCTTGTGCAATCCACATGTGGATGTTCTCCCTCTGGATATCATAATCTTTTGGAACGATTGAGCAAAATGGAAAGCAATGTTTGAGATGAGGTGGTAAATACAGATAGCTTAAAATCAGGGCTGGAAAAATTCCCTTTCTGTAAACTCCCAAGTCCCAAAGTTCACTGTTCTGCACGTGCAGCCAATCCTTCTCTTCCCTTTTGAAGTGCATGAGACCTCCAAGAACCTTTGCAGCCAAGGGCACACCTTGACATTTTCTCATGATTTCTTTGCCAACTGCCAATAGACTCTGATGGTTCTCTTCTACTTCTTGATTGAGAAATGCTCATTTCTTGAATAAAGACCAGGAATCTTCTTCAGAAAGTCCCTTCAAATGATGTGCAGAGTTTGAAGAACATATAAGTAGGGCAACTCTTTGATAGCAGGTGGTGACAAGGACCCTACTTCCATCAACACCTGATCTGAATAACAGACTCAATTTGTCCCATTCCTCAGGATTGTGATTCCAAACATCATCAAGCAGAAGAAGGTACTTCTTCTTCTGTAATGCAATCCATAACATAGACTGCAGTGCATCCAACTCTGTTAAATCACATTTGTTTCCAGTTGCTGACTCGATTGCTGTTTTTATTATCTTTTTGACCTTAAAATCATGTGATACAAGTACCCAAATTCACAGATCAAAACATTTTCTTACCTCTTCATCATTATAGATCATCTGAGCAAGAGTACTCTTCCCAATGCCTGGACTTGCAACTATTGATATCACTGACACATTTTCCCTAGATGGCGTCAACAGCTTGTTTAGGATCTTCCTTTTTTCTTCGTCTCTTCCATAGACCTCAGATCCAATTAGAAAGAGCTTGTTTCTCCCATTTCAAATTACCTATCCACAATATTACTTTCTACTAACTGTAAGTTGAGCCCTTCCACCACAGCCTTCTGCAGATCATCAAGAATGTTTCTTGATTTGGTGAAATTCTAATTATTGGTTTGGAATGCTTACTACTGCACGTATGGATAAACTCTTCAAGCAAATCCTCTGCTTTCCAGGCTGCATCTTTGAGCTGTCTTAGCCAGATTCCAACAGCTTTATTTGTTGTTCGGTGCTCTTCTGCATACTGAATAACAGCTTGAGCCATTGGATATCATGAACAACATTCGATGAATATTGATGTCGATGTAGGTATTGAACCTTTTTTCAGAAACTTGAACCAATATTTGACCGAATTTAAGAGATTGGATCAAGTTGGGTTATATTGACTAGTTTGAATAATTCTTAAGGTTTATTGGGTTGACTAGGTGTTGTCCTTGTCCAAGATAAGCAGTGTACTAATTCGAGAAGGATTGAGAGGTTCATTCTAATTGAGAAAACAAGTGATGTGATGAGAACTTGGAGATCAAGTCCTACTGGGAGGCTGTATGTCAATGGTTTAACTATAAATGCTTTATTAAAACTCTAAATCCTAGAACATTAAATTTGACTTAAAGAAAGAGTATTTTACTGGCGCTCTCCAATGTTGTAATGCGAACATCATAACATGGAAGACAAAGGTTTTATTAGTATTAAAATTCAGATATGGGTCAAACATGAAATGCTTAAGACCTTGGTGTGCATATTTCATTCCGGGGCTTCGATTCCAATTTCCATAACTAGAGAAAGTCTTTTCAAATAGTTGAGAAGTCTAGCAGAGTAAAAGGCAAATAGCAGAGTTTGTGTAAGAACAATACAATACCAATTCATGTAGCTGACAAACAATGAGGACAAGAGCTTGTTTTCAGGCATTATGGTTTGCTTCCAGCAACATTCAGGTACAATACCAACCCAATTTGACCGCGAACTAGGATGCTTTTCTTTATGTACACTGCAAAAGAGAACAGACTCACGTAAAGTAAGCCATCATTTCCTCAGAAATGCATCCCAACCAATGCATTTTCTAATTCTTTGTTATTTGTGTTATGGAATTGAAATTTTTTCTGCGAAAAAATCTCATGCCTACACACAAGCACAGACGAACTTAACAAAAACATTGACATCATCGATGAGAGTCCTGAAAACCTAACTTGCAGACATTGCAGCAGAATCCTTGCAACAAAATAATGTAGATTAATTTCACCCACAGGAGGTGCTTCACGATTGCATTAACCACTCCTAGCTGATGAATACATACATGTAAATATTGTAGTCATACAAAATATTTGAATTTATCACATAATCCCTGAGGTCTATGCATCTGCCATGTCACTTCCTCCTTCAGCACGTCTCTGTTTCTCAGCTACAAAACTTAATGCTCCAAAGGCATTAAGAACTATATGCGTCAAGCAAGATGCCTCAAATGGGACCATCAAATCTCCCATAAGCCTCGATAAAAACTCTTAAGGCTCCTCATTAGCAACCCCTACTGGGTTTTTCATATCAGCTTCATCTGTGTGGGATTGAAATTTATTTGCTGTATCTATCTTACAGTACAACAAGCCTCTAATTTCTTCATCCTCCAAACATAGCTCACCATCATGAGAATGATCGATTGACTTGAGTGTGCTGTCTTCACTTGTTCGTTGAACCCTTCGGGGTTCGTTACTGTTAGGGGCTGCTCGTACCTCAACTTCTGCTTCTGGAGTAAGTAGGAAATTCAGGCCTTCTACTGTCCGCGGCATTCCTCTTGGTAAAATGACATTTGATCAGAAAACGGAGAAGTTAATCTATGATAAAGATAATTATGATTCAGGGTACTTATAGCTCTATGCCTAACCCATAGAAATATAAACAGTGCTTAAAAAACTTATTTGTTTGTCTTGCTCTTCGTTAGTGGTTGTTGAAAAAAACATGGTTCAAATTATGTAAAATTGTAAAATCAACGGTTTAAAACATATGGCTACAAATCAATATCTATACTATTATAATATAGCACAATTTTATATCTATCTGATTGTACTACATGTCGAATTTTTAGAATTTTTGAATTATTTAATTTAATTAAAAAAAATTTATTGACTGTTTATTTACTTTTATATTTTATTTTAATACAACTAACTCATCTATTATAACTAAAATATCATCTTATGCAAATTATAATATAGATTTTTATCTAATAATATAATTTCAAAAATAGCTATAATCATATCTTTATCTCATTACAGATGTTTATAATCAAAGAAATAATTTAAAGTATCATGATAAGTACTCTTATCATAAAATTCTGTCTTATAATTTAATTTATCATGAGATTAACAAATAGATATTTCATTTATTTTATATGTAAATCTTGATATTCTAAAATTATTTTTTATATTTTACTTCTATATTATTCGTACTACAATTTTATATTTTTAACTGTAGGACCTCTTTCTCCAATTAGCATAATATAATGGTATTTCTTTTTTTTTTTTTAATTTAAAGTTTATTTTGTAGAAAGTTTTTAATATTTTTTTATAACATATCTTTATATTGTTTTTATTTCGCATTCATTCTAAAATAGTGTGATACTTTTTTAATATATGTTAATATTCTTTATCAATATTGTTACTTTATTATTTCCTAAATATTTATTTAACATTAAAATTTTTATGGCAAATTGAGCAATGTAATTTTTATATTACTTAGAAAATCAGCATGTCGTATATTTTTTCTTTTTCAGTTAATTATACTTTATGCGTGTATTCATTCTCAACACTATTTTCAAATATTTTTGTGTGTATATATAAGAATTTATTTTTTATATTGAATTTTTATTTTACTATTAATTACAACTCTCTCAAGTTAATTATCCAAATAAAAAAATATTCATATTTCATATTTAAGTAGTTGATAACTAAATTATACAAAACAAAAATTAATTTTTCATATTTAATAAATTCTTTTGTATTTATATGGATATAATTCTAATCAAAAAATTATTAAATAAATAAATAAAATATTCAATCATTTGATTAAATAAATTATTTTATTTTTTAGGTTAAATAATTATTTTTTAAACAACTTAGAATTTAAATATATGTAACTTTTATAAGTATATATTGAATATACTTTAAAAGTAAAATCAAAATACTTAACAATCATAACTATTTCTTAATATCATAGCTTACTTAAAAAATTTTACAACTTATATGTTGCCTATGAAAAAGATAGACAAATATTTATGTAATGTCAAATCCTTATTTCCTTATTAAAGAGTTAGAAGTTTGAAAAATGAATAATTATAAATTAATTGACATGAAAGTCTTAAATTTATCAAAGTCTTTAAATTTTAATTATTTTTATAGTAATATCTTTTAGATATGTAAAGATAAAACTATATCTATAATATGACAAATAATTTAATCTGAAGAATTTATTTCAAATATAAAAAAGTTACTACTTCTAAATAATTATATCCTCTGAACTTTATTTTTATATTATTAATTTAAATTATTTCAGGTTTTTAGTAATATAATAATGAAGACCTCATTTTTAATTATTTGAAATAAATTTTTATATGGGACAAATATACAGTTGAAAATTTTCAAAAGCTTAATAAATGAAATGACTACTTAAATAGCAAATAATATCAATTATATATTTTTAATATATTTAGTTACACAAATTTATAATTATATCATGTACAATTATTTTAATATTCATGCTTATAATAATTCATAAAAAAAATTTACATGTATTAATGATGTTAGATCAAAAAAACTTGATTTAAAGTTAGTATCTATTTAATTATTCACACATTTTTATATACTTATAAAAGAAACTTATGAGATATTGAATATTTTATTTTCAACTGAATATCTAAAATTTACTTGTTATTTTATTTATGTACATAATATATGTTATTTGATGATTTCAAAAATAATAAAATAACTACCTACAGAAATAAAAATAAATAAATTTTGCTTATTAGAGTTATATAAAATATAAAAAGATATTTTAGTTTATAAAAATTGCATATTACAAACTACTTATTGAATTAGTTATCAAATAATACCCTAATGTAAATTATTTTCATAGATAATGTACAAAGAGATTATATATTTACTCTAAAAAAAATACTTAACATTTAAAAATATCAAATATTATAAAAATTGTAACTATAACTTCCACATTATTAACAAATTATGCAAAAAAAAAAGAGCTATATATTGAAAATCATAACAAATTATGTATGTCTAAATATGTATCTAATTTAAAAGGCATATATATCTATTTAAAAATGTATTTAGTAAAATATTCTGCTTATTTTTATTTTCTTGATTCTTTTATTTATTTTTTAATTTTATCATTTTAAAATTTTTTATACAATTTATAAGCTCAAAATTAGCAATTCTTATTTAGGTATAAATTATTTTCAAATATAATATTTTTAATTAAAATATTTACATTATTTTATTTAATGAGTAATAATTTTTTTAAATACTAAAAGTAAATTACATGAAGTGAAATAAATTATTTCAATATTTGGATGCGTCGTGTCGGGGACATGATGAATAGAACAGAATAAGGTAGGGGTTTATTGGTGTGGAATGAATCAAATAAAGTTGCAATTACAACTATATGTAATATTTGAAGCGATTCTGCTATTAAATTCAATAATTACTAAAATAAGATGTGAATCTAATTTTTTAAAATTCAAATTTCAAATAAAAATTAGGATAGTGTTTGGTTATATTTTATGTTTGATTTTAATATGTGTTTTAGGAGTATAAATGTTGTAAGCAAGATTGGAAATTTTGAAAGTTGTGTTGGAGAGTATATGTTTTGAGAATAATTAAAAATTTATTTTTGGGAGTTTTTGTATGTTTGTTTATTTTTTGGGGGTATATTTTACTGTAGCGATTAAACCAATATTTTTTTATTGAATTTTTGGGAAATAAAAATAGCATTGAGTAATTTTTTTATTAAAAAAATAATAATAAAATATATATTATATATGCATTTATATATTGAAAAATAAGAAAGTTTTTAAAATAATAAAAAACTAAAGAAGATATTTTTTAAAAAAAATTATTACTGTTTTAAAGAAAAACTAGCTGTTAAGGTGAAAGAGCCAAGGGCCATATAAGCCTCACATCAAATGCCCATAAATTCCAGGTGGAATAAACTGCCACTAACACACATACTCTTTGGTAGGAATCAACCAAAACCATTACAATATATTTGGTAATATTTTTCAGAACAAAATTATTTAGAAAACAGAACCGAACACTCCCTAGAATTTTTCAGCAAAAACGGCAGTGTGCTCGAAAACGCGTGGTGCCAAACCCGGCAAGAATTTTAAGAAATCGAAGTAGGTATGGATACTTTGAGAGAACCCGACCAAAACCGCACCTCAGACAAACTAGAGCACAGAAACATAGATCATATACATGGCCACCCACACTGCCGTTTTTCCTTTGATGCAGGACTTGGAGCAGCTCTTCCTTTCACGAAGAAGGGGATTGAGATTCTTTGCCATAATGTCAGTTTGATGGACTCCTTCCTCAGAGATTCATTGGGAGATGGTTAAAATCACGAATTCGCGAGCCAAATGTTGGAGAAAAGGATCAGAGATGCTGCTCAAAAAGCAGAGAATTATGTTGACTTCTGGGTTTGTAGTTTGTACTATACATACCGACTCTCTGCTCCATCCTGCTCCATATTACATTGCAGCTGCTTTGCTTTTTTGTGTTGACTCTGTAGCATTCTTGGAACAGGCAATGGAATGTCCTAAAGACCCAGGATCCACAATGAGAAGAAATTTCATAGAAAACCTACTCTGACTGAACTAACAGAAGAGATAGTCTCCATCAATGAGGAGCTGAAGAAGATTCATGATGACAAAAAGGTCCGAGATTTAGAAGTCACCTCTTCAGTTATTGTAATTGATCGTTGAAAGTCTAAGAGTTTTTTCGTTTTATTGTGGTTTTTATTAATCAGCCTGTAAGAATGTGTTCTTGACTTGTAGCTTCAATCAGTTGACGTTTTCTAGTGAACTCATGATGTTTTCAAAAATCTAAATTAAATGGTAAAGACTTCAACTAAGTAATGAGCTTTTTGCCTCTTCCAAGCAGGAAAGTCCTTCACTTTATTGAGTCCACCATCAAGAAGAACCCCAAACACAGAGGGCAAAGTGGTGGGTCTTGAAAAGGATATGGTAACAATGCTAGATAGTCTAACTGGACATCCATCACAACTCAAGTTTTGTCAATCATTGGTATGGCCGGAATTGGGAAGACTACTTTTTCCAAAAAAACTATTTGATAATCAGCTTGTGGTGCATCACTTCTATATTCGCGTCTGGGTCACTGTCTCACAACAATATCAAGTAAGAGAAATGTTGTTAGGTGTTCTGCGTTTTGTTACAAGTGTTTCGGATGAGTTCTATGGAAGGTGCAATGAAGAATTAAGAGAAGAATTGTACAAAAGTTTGAAGGGCAAGAGATATCTCATTGTGTTGGATGATATGTGGGACACCAAAGCTTGGGATGATTTGAAGAGGACATTTCCTGATGATAAGAATGGCAGTAGAATTATATTGACAAGCCAGCTTAGAGATGTAGCTGTTCATGCAAGTCGAGATACATCTCCCCACTGCTTACGCTGTTTGAGTATGGACGAAAGTTGGGAACTAGTTGGTTCAAACATCTTTGGGGATGAATCCTGCCCTTCACAATTGGTGGATATTGGAAAGAAAATAGCATATAAATGCCAAGGACTGCCTCTAGCAATAGTTGTTGTAGGAGGGCTTTTATTAAAGATGGAGAAGAAACTAGATGTATAGGAAGAAATTGCACAAAGTTTAGGCTCAGTGGTGATGGAAGAAGCAGAACACTGCCAAAGGATACTTGCTTTGAGTTACAACCATTTCCCTGATCACTTGAAAGCTTGCTTCCTTTACATGGGAATTTTCCTGAAGATTATGAGATATCAGTTAAGAAACTAATATGGTTGTGGGTTGCCGAGGGTTTTATTAAG
Source organism: Jacaranda copaia (assembly GCA_014898725.1). Taxonomy (NCBI): domain Eukaryota; kingdom Viridiplantae; phylum Streptophyta; class Magnoliopsida; order Lamiales; family Bignoniaceae; genus Jacaranda; species Jacaranda copaia. The sequence goes on from JACGDI010005791.1 coordinate 35,369, forward strand.
GCAAGTATGCAAAAAGCTTGGAAGAAGTGGCTGAGGAGTACTTGGAGGACCTCATTACAAGAAGGCTTTTTTGGTCAAAAGGAGAAGTTCTGATGGAAGGATCAAGACTTGCGACATCCATGATCTCATGAGAGAACTATGTCTTAGAGAGTCCAAGAAACAAAACTTTCTTCATGTAATCAACAGGTATGTGTAAGAAAATAATTTAACCTAAGATGCACATATTTATGAAATCAAAACACTATAAACAGATCGATTTATTCACATACTTGTTTGAACCATGAGATTAATAATCAATTATTCCTATGATTTCATAATTGATCGCTAAGTCTTACTCTCCTTATCACACAAACCACTTGACAATTGTAATGGAATAACAATATCAAAAACGTGGAGTGGAAAGAGGGCCTAACTACAATATATATAAAATAAAATCCTAGAGAGCCTTCCTATCACAGGCTTCTAAGATTGGGTCTACACCAACTGTCATACCAAATTTGTTTAGAAAAATACTTTAATAATATTGGGTTAAAATATTAGGCCTTATGAGTCTATCTCATTAATCGTATTAATTTAACCCATTTTTATTTTATTAGAAAACAAATTCAATTAATAGAAGTTCACATATTGGAATAAAATTCCAACATTCTCCCACTTGGACAAATATTAATTGTAACTTTAAAAGCAAAATAAAAGGGCGAGTTTGAGAAAATGACTCTTGGGCTAAATTAAAAAAAAAGATTTTGATTGTGGCTACATTTTAAAGAAAAGAAATACGGCAATGAGACAAGACTACCAACACATTCCGGTCCAGTAAAAATTACTAATATTGAATCATGACGGTAATTATATCTTTCATTAATACATAACCTTTCATCGTCACATATACCAACAATTCCACCGACATGGATTCAGACATGGTGGTGTAGCAAAAAATAGCAATTAAAATATTACCCAAATATGTGTGCTATTTCATTGTTGGTCCTCCAATTTTCTTATAAGATGTGGATTTCTAGAGCTATATGAAATCCCAAAAAAAAATATGATTTTCTTATAAGATATAGGCCCCTTGAACAATAGAAAACCCGAAGAAAATTCACAATTTTCTTGTAGACATGAATTTCTAGAAACAATATAAAATTTCAAGAAAATCCGACTTCAAAAGAAGTCATGCTTATCTCGTTCAATACTAAATACAACATAGTGTCATTTATGAGACATACCTAACCCTCAGGATCAACATCCAATCTCAAGATACATGTTAAGCAAGATATAACCACAAAATGTGCACACAATTATAACAAATATATCAACAATTGAAAAAGTATCTCGCATTAATAAAAGCCAATAAGACAAATGGCTTCAATATTGTAACGATTTTAATTAAAAAAATGTCTCACTTAACTTAACACATCAAGAGACTCAATCATACCCATGTGTTCTACTTATCTTCTGAAAATAATAGGCCTCAATCCGTTGGTCGAAGGGTCTGCTAGCATAGAGTCGGTATCAACATGCTCTATTATGATAGTGCCATTTTTAACCAAATTCCTCACAGCAAGATATTTAAGCTCTACATGTTTAGTTGCACTATAGGATTTATTATTTCTTAAAAAGAACAAAGCAGCAGCATTATCATAATAAATCCTCAATGGCTTAGAAATTGAATCAATAACCAAAAGTCCTGAAATGAAGTTCTTTAGCCATACATGCTACAGCATGCGTGGCTGCTCCATAACAAGCAACAAACTCAGCCTGCATGGTTGATGAAGCGATAAGCTTCTACTTAACACTCTTCCATGAGATAGCTCCACCTACCATTGTAAAAATATAACCCGAAGTAGATCTCAAGTCATCGAGACAACCAGCAAAATCTGAATCTAAGTATCTTATAACCTCAAGATAATCAACCTTTTTATATACAAGCATGAAGTCTCTAGTTTTCTTCAAATATCTCAAGATTTTTCTTAATAGCCACCTAATGTTCTTGTCCTGGATTAGAGAGATAGCGCACAAGAACACCAACAATGAAGGCTATATCAGGCCTAGTGCAGACTTGTGCACACATCAAACTACCAACAACACTAGAGTAAGGAATGTTTTTCATGGACTATTGCTCAAGTTCATTTTTACGGTACTGTGCAATGCTAAGTTTATCACCTTTCACAATAGACACATCACCAGGTTTACAATTTTGCATGTTAAATCTAGCCAAAACACGATCAATGTAACTCACTTGAGAAATTCCTGACAAACCTCAAGTTCTATCATGATGAATATCAATTCCAAGAACAAAAGATGCTTTACCAAGATCCTTCATATCAAAACTACGACATAACATTTGTTTAGTCTCATGAAGCAAGCCCAAATCACTACTAGCAAGTAAAATATCATCAACATAAAGCACCAAATATATGAATTTGCTCCTACTGGTCTTGAGGTAAATGCAATGGTCCACTTTATTTTCCTCTAAACCTAATGAAGTCACTACCTTATCAAACTTCAAGTACCACTGCCGAGAAGCCTATTTAAGGCCATAAATTGACTTATTTAACTTACCACTAGGTGTTCCTCCCCTTCTTGAATAAAACCCTCTAGTTGAGTCACATAAACTTCGTCATCAAAGTCGCCAGTGAGGAAAGTTGTCCTAACATCCATTTGTTGGAGTTTCAAATCAAAATATGCTACTAAACTCATAATGATCCTAAAGGATTCCTTGGAGAAAATAAAAGAGAATGTGTCACTATAATCAATTCCAGCTTTTTGAGCAAAGTCCTTGGCTACAAGTCTAGCCTTAAACCTTTCAATTTTCCCTTTTGAGCCTTTCGTAGTTTTAAACACCCATTTGTAACCTACAGTATTTCAACCTTGGGGTAGATCAACTAACTCTCATGCATTATTTCCTTTCATTGAGTGAATTTCACCCTCCATAGCACTGAACCACAAGTCTAATTGAGGACTAGACATGACATCAAAATAGTTGATAGGATCAACTATAGGACCAACATCATATTCACTTTCTAAGATATACACATAGTAGTCATCAAAAATTGCAGGACATCTCTCTCTAGTAGTACGTCTAGGAGGCATTTGATGGACATGATTTTGAGGTGGATCAATATTCAAATCAGCCTCCATATTAGCATTAGGTGTATCTACATGTTCATGAAGATTCTCCATTTCATGTGCAGCAGGTAAGGAAAGTGTAATAGATTCAATTGGATCATTAGCTACTACACGATGAGAACATTCATTCCTATTAAGTACATCATGCTCTAAGAACTTAGCTGTTTGAGACTCAACCACTCAAATTCCACACGAAGGACAAAAGAGTCTATATCCTTTAAAATGATCTGGATACCTAATGAAGTAACCTCGAGTAGATCTAAGGTCAGTTTTTTTCTCCAAAGGATTATAAATTCTAACCTCAGTAAGACATCCCCACACACAAAAATGATTTAAGCTATATTTCTTACCAACCCACAACTCGAAAGGTGTTTTAGGAGCTGATTTGGTAGGAACACGATTAAGTATATACATGGTGATTCTTATGGCTTCACCCCAAAGAAATTTAGGTAACTCACATCGGCTCATCATGCTTCTCATCATCTCAGCTAGGGTGCGATTATGCCTTTTGGCTACACCATTTTACTCAGGACTCCCAGACATGGTAAATTGAGCAACAATTCCAAATTCTTGCAAATATTTGGCAAATGGTCCCATATGTTGCCCAGTCTCATCATGTTTGCCATAATATTCACCACCTTGGTCAGACCTTACAATTTTAATGACTTTTCTCAATAGTTTTTTAACTTCAGTCGTAAACATCTTGAATTTTTCAAGAGAATGATATTTTTCTTTAATAAGATAAATATAACCATATTGGGAAAAATCATCAATAAAAATGATAAAATACTTATTACCACATAACGTAAGAATATATGAGCTGGAGATATCCGTATGAATAATCTCCAAAAGGTCAAAAATACAAGTGAAACCCTTTTTCTTGGACTTAGTTAATTTTTTCCTAATACAATCAACACAAATCTCCATGTCTCCAAAATCAAGACTAGGAAGAATGCTAGCTTTTATTAGTCTTTCTATTCTATCTTTAGAAATATGGCCAAGACATCTATGCCATAACATGGAAGAGTTGTCATTACTTAGGGGTCTTTTGGACACAATATTTTCAATATTAAAGAATGAATAAATTTAATTAGAAGCCAAGGTCAACATATATAAGCCATTGTATAAAATACTGCAACCAATAATTTTAAAGTATAAAATGAAATTAACCTTTCCTTTGCCAAAAGAAATATCATAATCCAAATTATCCAAAACAAAAATAGAAATTAAATCTTGAGTAAAGATCGATACATAAAATACATTTTTCAAAACAAGCTTAAAACCATATTCGAGGTTCAAAATGACAGTTCCTACATATCCTACTATTACTAGGGCTTCAATAGCTACTCCAATCTCAAACTCTTCTCTACTTAGCTTCTTTTTGTTTATGAACCCTTGCAACGAAATTGCAACATGGACATTTGCCCCACTATCAAACCACCAAGAATTAATGGGAACATTAACCAAATTTGACTCAAAACAAACTAGGGCTAATGAATTACCTTCTTGCTTTTTCTTCTCTAACCACGCTTGGAAATTATGACACTCAAACTTCTTATGGCCTAGTTTTTTACAAAAGTAACATTTTACTTCCGTTTTAGGACCATCTTTCTAGACTCCTAGGTTATGGGTCTAACCATTACCATGCCTATTAGTATTCTGAGCATTCTTATGAGACCAATAATGAGGTTTCTTAGGGTTGGAGATATTTTGACTCTTTCCAGATTTAGAAATAGGATGAGAAACAAGCAAGGTTGTCTGTCCACTCTCCCTCTTAATTTTCTCTTCCTCAGATACACATTTGAAGATAAGATCAAGAATACTCCATGACTCATTTTGGGTGTTATAAGTTGTTTTGATTTGACTAAATTCCATAGGCAAGGAATTGAGAGTAGTGTGAACAATATAGTTACTAGGGAGGATAATATCAAGATCTTTGAGTTTGGATTGAATGTGAACTATTTTCAAAATATATTCCATAACCCCACTAGAGTTATTATACTTCATACTAGCCAAATCACTCATTAGATTCCCAGTCTCAAACTTATCAGACACTTGATACCTTTGTCCTACTGCGTGGAAAAACTCCCTAGCATTATTGGTCTCAGGAAGTACACTAATCAGATGCTCTCCAATAGACTTTTTCGTAGCTAGAAGACTTAAGTGATTGGACCTCTCCCACTAGGCTTAAACTCTTTTCATAGAATCGGAAGTATCATCAGCAAGTTGGAGAGGTTGATCCTCCCGAAGAGCTATATCAATATCAGCTAATCCCAAGGCAAACTCAATATCATGCTTCCATCTTTTATAAGTTCCACCATTCAATACTTCAATAGTAACATTACCATTATTTAAATTCACAGTAACTATCAAAAAAACAACAAGAATGCAACAAACCACATTAATAATAGACAATTAACAAGAATAAGCTTAGAACAGTAGAGCTTAGTTCCTCATAGAGTCCTTGTGAATCATGAAAACTTCCTCTTTAGGCAAAGAATGTCATGCACACAAGGTTTCTCATGCAAGAACAATACAGATATACTAATTGTTGAATAGTCGCCTCCTTTGGGAAACAAATCTTCTAAATTAATATATCTCCATCAATATGTTCTGCATCAATAAAAACTATTGTCACACATATCTAACCCCCTTTGGGCAAGTAAAAATGCGTAATAACACCAACTCGAGATATGCATGCCACAAATTTTATAAGTCTCAATAAATAGAACACTTTGGTGCAACTATTGATTTCAACCTATAAAATAAGTACATAACCGAGTTTAGTAATTAATTTCCCAACTTGCACATGCGCAATATGTATGCAAAACTCCCATAAAATTGAGTACTAAAACAATATGTACTTTGGGGAGTTATAAAGAAAATTTGTAGCATTCAAGTCATTTCAAAATTTAATTCGTTTGACTACATACATCCCATAAATATATTTTATTTTTAAAATATCAATTAAAGTCTAAATCAAGTAAAAGGCATAATAAGCCACTTTTATTGATATGATAAAAGGAAAAAAATAAAATAATAACAATTTGGTGTACCAATAAGTAAGTTTCCATAATCACCTTTTTTTTTTCAAACTATGTATAAACTGAGACCAAGGTTAGTTTTAATATTTATATACTGTAATCAATCAATTATCACAATTATGCTTAAAAAAAAGTAATTTATGAGAGAAGGTAAATCAACATATATACCACAATCTTCATGATAAACATGAATTTCATGTAACTTTTGATTCCACATAAAACTAAACAACAAAAAGTTGATCACTAAATATCATTGCATGATTCTGCAACGTCAGTTTGTTTGTTTGACAAAAAATATCCATAGTTATGCAATGTCAATTTCATGTAATTTTCATTCTGGCACACGAACAAAAAAAAATTGATAGAATTTTCCTTTATAATTTGAAAAGATTTAAGATCATTGAAGTTTAATCAACAAAATTAAGGTTTCATCCATAGATATATGGCTCTAATACCAACTGTAAGAAAATAATTCAACCCAAGATGCACATATCTATGAAATCAAAGCACCATAAACAAATCAATTTATTCACATATCTATTTGATTCATGAGATTAATGATTAATGATTAATTACTACTGTAATTTCACGATTGATCGATAAGTTTTTCTTTCCTTATCACACAAACCACTTGACAATTTTAATAGGATAGCAATATAAAAAATGTAGAGTAGAGAGGGGACCTAGCCACAATATATATTAAATAAAACCTTAGAGACCCCTCCCGTCACAAACTTCTAAGATTGAGCCTACACCGACTATCATACCAAATTTGTTTAGAAAATAGCCTGAGTAATATTGGGTCAAAATATTAGACCCTATGAGTCTATCTCATTAATCATATTAATTTAACCTATTTTTATTTTATTAAAAAATAAATCCAATTTACAGAAGCCCACGTATTGGAACAAACGCAACTGCCATTAAGAACTCGAGATGAAGATATTCTTCAAGGCTCTGGTTTTAGAGAAGTATCTTCAAGTTACCTTTAAAATCTGCGACGCCTCACTTTTCACTCTAACATTCTCAAATACATGCAGAAAAATACACCTTCACCTCCATACACCCGTTCTTTCATGTGCTTCGAAAAAATCTATTTCTCAGACTGTCAAATTTACCCAGGCGTGAACTTCAGATTCTAAGAACGACTCCGTGCGAGACAAGAAATCTCACTCTTTTGAAGTTCCTGGCTCTCACCATCCAGACACATCCGGAAATAATTATATATACATAACTCTGTTTTGAAGACTTTCATTTTCATAGCACCTTCTGAAGAATTATCTGTTGATTAATGTGCTGAAAATGTTGATTAATGTTTTCAGCAGAATGCTTAAGTAGCTTTAATTCCCCTGGAGAGATTAGATGACTGAAAGAACAGAAGTACCTCTATCTCCAGGAAAGAAAGCTTTGGTGATAACAAGAAAATGCCTGGCTAATACTTAATGAGACAGAAACAAGCATACAGGAGCATTTGAAGCACACAACTGAAGCAAGGATTTGTCCGTATCAAGTCAAGTTTCTGGCAACCTCAGAGGATTGCTGTGGCTCAGAAGACAAAATGTAACTCCGCTATATGTAAGCAATTTTCCACAAATATCCACCTCTGTCCTGCCAGCACCGCCTCTGAAGATTAGGACAGTCCTGGATTCTCAGGTGTTGGAGTTTGATGAGACGTTGCATAGCCACTGCCAGAGATTTCAAACTATGGCAATCTGATACTGCAAATATTCTTAGAGAAGCTAAACTGTCCAACCACTCGGGCAATTCTTTGAGTCTTGGACAGCTGCGTATTTCCAGGCTCCCGAGTGTTGCCACATGCTTGATCCCCTTAGGCAGAAATTTTATTAGAGGGGAGCTTATAATAGCCAAACTCAGAAGGGAAGAAAGGTTCTCTATATTATGGGGCAAATAGGCAATGCTGCTAGTCTTGGACAGTACTTGATGGTCAAATGTTTTAGCGCCGTGAGTGTTTGAAATCCAAATGATATGGACTCCAGGCTACTGCAATTCTCTATTGAGAGGTCCTGAAGGTACCCCGAAGATCCCATGATGAAGAAAGCCAAGCCAAGCCAAGCCAAGCCAAGCCAAGTCAAGTCAAGTCAAGAAATCAGCAGACAGAAGTTATCCTCTTCCACTGTTTTATATGTCCATAGTGCAATCCTGTTCAAATGCTTGTTTGTATGCAAGAAGAGGAAAATCTTGACTTTAAACAAATATCGCATTTTTCCTTGGACCTCAGCACTGGATAATAATTTGTTATGTGTGTATATATATGTTTTTTAAGATCTTGCAATAATTCATCTGATCCAATTATAGTTTTTCCCGGCTTTCATTGGCAGGCACCTAAAAAATTGATCCAACACCTATTGGATTTTTCACATCAGCTTCAGCAGTATGGGATTGAATGTTATTTCGTGTATCTATCTCGCATGACAACAAGCCTCTAGCTTCTTCATTCTCCAAACAAAGCTCGCCATCATATGGATAAGAATTTTTTTTTTTTCAAAAAATGAGAGAAAAAGGTGATTGTTCAATTAGATGTAGCCCATTTAGCTTCCAGAGGCCAAGCAAGCACCGGCCCGTTATCCTTCCACTGGAAGAGGAAGGCTTTCGTTGGCCTGTGAAAGCAGCCTGACACTATGCCCCCTACTCCAGGGACCAAGAAACCCATGCCTACGCTTGGGCACCGTAGCCCTACTCCCCGCTCGAAATGGGCTAGCCAGCAATTAGCCACACTTGAGTTACAAGCCCACATCACTGAGCTTGGCAAGCCAGCCACTTCTCTGCCTAATTATTTATGCATTCCAGGAAAAGCGAGCTTAAAATGTGGGAAGTAATAATTTCTTCGCCGCTTCATCAAAGAACTGTAATGGATCATATCTTGCCCTTCTCAAATTGCTTGCAGACATTTTCTGTACGACCTCAATGTTGTAAAACGAATTCATTAATTGCGACTGATATAATTTATACATTTGTCTGATTTGGAGATTTGGTTCTTCAAGTTTTTGATGGCAATCTATCTGGTTGGCACAAGCACAGTGACATTGTTGCAGAGAGTTGATTCTGCAGGCAGGCAGTTATACTTCATGGAGCATATAAAAACGATGTGATTCTCTCTGGAGATATCCGGGGTCCAATCATTTGGCAGCTGACACAAAATTGCTTTCTCAGTACTAATCATCAACCAAAAATTCCACCACAATATACAAGGTAAGTTTTAGCAGTAAAAATGTTGTTCCTAGAAAACTTGAAACAGAAAAAGGAACAAATAAACTTGGTTTGATCAAACCAATAACAGGATGTTATTTCCATTTAAGCCGTGGATCATCTTTTCGACCTTGCTTCAGCGCTGCAAAATAAACTGAAAGAGTTGGATAGTATTGCAGAGGAGGGATTCACCTTTAATCTACAACAAATGGCTGTAGAAAGGCCTCATGGGGAGTTTAGGAAGAAGTAAAGAAACAACGTCGGCTGTGGTTGAGTTAAAAATATATGGAATACCCTTTCAATCAAGGGTCCATGTCTTTTATTATGGGTCGGAACTGACCTGCTGCAGAACCGAAGGACGACCCAATTTGAGTCGTCAAGTAATTACACACGGCATTATTTTTGAGGTTTGTAACAGGACCATGTCAGCTACCTAATATAAATACTGCTATAACTAAAAAGACAATGTATGCTTTCTTGTCCGTAGATAATCGTTTTGTTGAATTGCATTAACCACTCATAGCTGATGAATACAAATTTGAATTTAGCATAAAACCCAGAGGTCTATGTATTTGCCAGGTCTCTTCCCCCTTTAACATGTTTCTGTTTCTCGGCTACAAAACCTAACGCTCCAAAGGCATTAAGAACTATGTATCAAGCAAGATACCTCAAATGGGACCATCAAATCCTCCATAAGCCTCAAATAAAACTCTTAAGGCTCCTCATTAGCAACCCCCACTGGATTTTTCACATCAGCTTCATCTGCATGTGATTTAATGTTGTCCGCTGTATCTATCTCACAGTATAAAACACCTCTAGCTTCTTCTTCCTCCAAACACAGCTCACCATCATGAGATCGATCGACTGACTTCAATGTGCTGTCTTCACTTGATTGTTTAACCCTCTGGGACTTGGCATTGTTAGAAAGTGCTCGTGCCTCAGCTAAGTCCCCAACCCTAACCTTTCAGAAACAATTGTTGCCTCGTTAAATACAAAATGGGCCGGGGGAGGATAAAGAAAGAACACAAGGAAAAGAGAAAAAAGAAAGATATGGAATCATATGTATATGATCCATATTGCACAGTGTTAGCACCTGCAATGGCTTCATAACATTCAACTCAGGATCTTCAGTTCTACCTAATTCTTCCTGAGCTTGTAATTCCATTGAATCTCTTACAAGCTGACTTAGAAAGCTTACTTCATCAGACATAACACCAAAGCCCCTCAAAAGCTTGGATCCAAGCTGTAAACTCGTCTACAGAAATTTAAAACAAAGAGTCAAAATGCTTGATCACTTTGAAAAGTTCCTTACGACAATTGAGATATTTATCATACCTCTGCATTTTCAAGAATGGCATCAGTTGCACCTGCCTTCTTCAGATCTAACAGATGCATCATGTCCTGAGCACGGGCATATATGGGAATCTGCAAAGATTTATCCATGTATTAGCAATGTAAAGAATCTGAACAAAGTAAAAGGCAACCTGTCAGCTTTGGCACAAAGCCTTCATTGCAATTTCTGCAGGCAAGAAGTTCAAAATGATGCTCTTGATTTGCTATGTGGGTATGGAAAGAAAAT